>BOPP01000125.1:1357763-1471670 GCA_017312745.1 Gryllus bimaculatus | reverse complement strand
TATATATAATATGTGAAAACTGCTTTCAATGTAATGAGACTTATATACAGTAAATATTTTGAATTAATTGAGCACAATTACAATACATATGAGCTTGGGAGATAGCAGACGAACCCCCCCATCCCCACCCACCTGAATCAACCATCAGACATTTTTTTAAAGAACTAAGAAAATTTTCAAACATGTTAAAGATGTGCTAAGAATAGATAATAAAGAAATTAAAAATTATATCTCACTATTGGCGGTAGGTAAGAAGTAAGGATATTCTTTTCTTATTTTATAAAAAAATATTTGTGTGATATGACATCTTGGCTCAATCAAATAGTATAAGAATCACTTGGACAAACTTGCCACACAGTATTACTCAAATTCTTTAGTATTATTATTTTTAATGTAGATATAATTTTTAATATCACTTTTTAAAAGATATATTAACATATTTTTATATTATTATTATTATTATTATTATTATTATTATTATTATTATTATTATTATTATTATTATGAATCAAATCCTATTGCTGTTATTAGAAACAATGTTAGTGGTATTAAAATATCATTAAAAAATGCAAATGAAGGAGTAGCATTTGACATACTCCGTACACACAAAAGTATAATTGAATATGTTGTCTGTCAATGTTGTATTGTATACGTTAAAATATTCATGGCAGTTAAAATCATATGAATTCATTATAATTTTACCTTATCCCTTTCTGACCCACATTTTTGAAATATCTTATTTCTTAGAGCCTGCAGAAATTTACTGGCTATTCTTTCTCTCTTAAAGTTAAAATAGTTTTGTCATAAAATGCATGTTCATATAAGAAAACTCATATCGTAGATACTCAACAACCTATACAATGAATATGCACTGGTCTGAAAGCAAAAAAGAAACTTGTTTACAAATAAAAATGAGAAATCCTAATCTGCCCAAATGTGTTGATTGGGATTATAATAATATTTACATAACTGTAAATACAAACTCTGAAAGGGATATAGTATATATGCAAACAATGTACTTTGATAAAGATATATAATTACGCAAACCTACTCAAGGAGTTGCTCATGGATTTATTTGAGTCTGAGGAAATCTAGTTGAAAATTCTTCTCAATCTTAATATCTTTAATAATGTTATTAACAATAGTGTGTATTTAAGATTTAGTTATTATGAGCTAAGAAAAAAATGTGATAAATAGCTCATATGGTTTGTAGATTGCTGAGCCCATGGACATAAAAACAACATTTGTTGATGGCTGTGACCCTATGAATGTGGAAAATGCCATCACAAAAGATACAAAAATGGTATGGCTGGAGACTCCAACAAACCCCCTATTGAAAATTATAGATATAACAAAAGTTTGTGAATTAGTTCACAGACACAAAAATGTAATTGTTGTTGTAGACAATACATTCCTCAGTGCATACTTTCAGGTATGTGGATATACATAATTGTTTGATTTAAGCTTTATAAAAAAGACAGAAATGAGAGAAATTGATGATTGGTTAAAAAATGATACATTTATATTAAAAAGTGATTTCTCCTTTTTTTAGAGACCTCTCAATTTAGGTGCAGATATAACTATGTACTCTTTAACAAAATATATGAATGGTCATACTGATTGTGTAATGGGATCTATTTCAACCAACAATGAACAGATTTATGAAAAGCTTAAGTTTGTTCAAAAAGGTAATGTTCATTTCTGTGAGTTAATTTATTAACTATATGTGAGTGCAAGGGGATATAATTCTATTTTTCTCCGAGTATTTATTTGGGAATTTATGAACTGAAGAAATAATTTTATAAGACGCCCACAGATTACACCTAATCTTTCCAATTTTACTTTCTCGACGAACTTCATAAGAAGAGAAAGTATTGTAATCATGCGACGGAAATTGGCAATTTGTTGACAGAAAAGTTCTGATTGCCGGGCCGTGGTTACGTAAAAGTATAAATTTTATTCATATAAGTAGTAAATTATTTCTTCTAACATGCATATGCGGTCAGAATTCATATTTTGAGAGTTCTTGATATCGAAAAATCTATTGACGGCAAAACGACTGACCGTCTGTCTGTGGTCAACGTGTGTCAACGTTCAGACGATTTTCTCCAAAACGATCGACTTGAGTAGACTCCAGGCCCTACGAGGTTGAAATGGATGTTTTGATTTTGGGGCTACTTTACATGAAGCTTCAATAAAATTTTCTCAAAAGTAGCTCAACGTTTTTTATTATACTTTGTTCTCAAAAAGCGTAAATGACGCCTAAAAGAACAACGCAAGTCTTATTTTAGTTGAAATCCCTGATTTTTTCGAATGCAAACGTTCAAAATTTATTTGGGTCTTCCTAAAACTTCAATACTGAAGATAAAGAATTTTTTTCTTTATGAAATCCGTTGCTCAATGACAGTTCTTGAAATAAGGTCATGCAAATATGAGAAGTTTTCTCGTAATTTTGCGTGAATATTTTTCACCGATTATTTTCTTAACAATTGTTCCAAATTTTTCCTTTAAATTCTCTCCTCATATGTATCAAAGACAACTCAAGGCCAATAAAAAAATATAAATTGGTGCCATTTTCGGCATTTCTCTGAATTTTTAAAAATTGCAAAACATTAACATTGCAAAAGTATAACATTGAAGATAGATATTTTTTTGCTTTAAATGAAATCTGTTCCAAAAAATAGATCTTTAAAAAAGGTTATGTACATTTTTTTGAAAAAACGTGTAGTGTTTGCATAATTTTTGTCTGAAGTTTATTGAAAAAAAAAAAAATTTCACAACCAGCTCCAAATTGTTTCTTTACATTTTCCAGTGAATAGAGCAAAGAACACTTAAAAAATGATACAGATATCATTTTCAAAGATTACAAAAGTTAAACATTATGTGATAAAGTAATTGCTGTTTTAGCACCACTAGTTAAATGTAAGATGGATTGCTCTTTTACATATTATTTTAGGAAAGGAGAGTTTTCATATTGTTTAAACATCTTGTAATTTTTCATTTAATAGCTACTGGAATAGTACCATCTCCATTTGACTGTTTCCTGGTATTCCGCAGTTTAAAGACCTTATCATTACGAATGGAACAACATATGAAGAATAGTCTTGCTGTTGGGCAGTTTTTGGAAACTCATCCACTTGTAGAGAAAGTAATTCATCCAGGTAAAAGGAAATTTCCATGTTGTTTGTATTCTTAAACAAATTGTTTTCCCAGTTTCAATGTACCTTTCACCAATTTAGATTTATTTAGCCAACAAAAAAAGTAAAAACTGTATGTGACGAATGGGGGAGATCATCTGCGCACGTCTTCTTGAGTTCCAGAATCCCTTCCCATCATTGTAAATATAAATATTTGAAAGATGGGTAAAAGTTAAAAAAAATAAATAAAAATAAATTTTAAGCAATCGCGAGATTAACAATACTTGAAAAAATTTCGTTCGAAAGTTATAGAAAACGTATTTGCATCGATAAACGAATTGCAAATAAGATTTTTTTGCATTGCTAACAAAATAGTAACTCGCCCTTACCTCTACTCCTACCATTACAAGCAAAAGGAGAGTTGAACAAAACGTGCGCATAGTGAAGTTACATTTACGTCCAGAAGCAAAACAACGGGCTATCTCAGCATTTGCGCAGTGGATCAGGGAAACTGGACAAAATCTGCTCTCGTGGCTCAATGGCGAAGTCGCTTGCCTATCACCACTTAGGTTCCGGGTTCGATACCCATAGAATCCCCGTAGAACCTCATGTAAAATTTGTTACGACAAAATGAGTTTGCATGCTTCACAGGGGCTAGTCCAACCCCTGTGAAGTGTCCTCAACCCTATCCCAATCCTATTTCCTGTCCGATTATCGCCGCTGAGTAGTGACGCAGGGGCGCGTAGTAGGAGACACGTACGCGGAGATGCTACTTGGCGGTCCTCTTAAAAACTGACTGTGACGAGACGTGACAGATATGACATGACATATATGAATTATTGGAGGATTACTCCGGAAGCGGAAAGCGCTCAACGCCCCGCGGGGCTTGGAGACGCGTTGCGTCAATGAAAGATGCGACAAATGAAGAAAAAAAATCTGATCGAGACTTACTCATTTGTTTTCATTTGCATGGGAGGGGAAGTGGGGAGAGTAGGGGAGAGGGCGAATGAGAAAGTGATATAAAGATGCTTTAGTAGCTTTAGAATAATGCATATAATATAAGCGCAGACTAATTGTTTGCATTATGGCAGGTTTGCCGTCTCATCCACAGCATTCCCTTCTGAAGAAGCAATGTTATGGATACAGTGGAATGGTTACTTTTTACTTGAAAGGGGGATTGGAAGAATCTAAAACTTTCCTTTCTTCCCTTAAAATAATTACTCTTGCTGAGAGTTTAGGAGGATATGAAAGTGTTGCACAACTGCCGTGAGTAATGCCTTTTTTTTCAATTATTCTGCCTTGTGTAAGTAGTATGCCTATATTTTTAGAAATATCTTTTTCTTCACAGATCATACATGGCACATGCATCAGTGCCTCCAGAAGAACGTGCAAGAATTGGTATTACAGATAACTTGATTCGTGTGTCAGTTGGTTTAGAATCAGTTGAAGATCTAATTGCAGATATTGATCAGGCATTCCAGGCTGTTAATGCACTACAAAATAAGTAAAAAATATATCCAATTTCAGTATAACTGAAGGAGGTAATTAAAAACATTTTGCATTCAAATATTAGAACATGAAACTTATAAAAATATTTTTTGCTCATAAAATAATAAATAATACAACAAATAATTTTTATTGTAATCTATTTCATGTTTGTGTCTTTATTATTTCCTATATTTGTTTTGAATTTCCTGGGTTTCACAAATTAATGATTCTGAACTCTAACTTGATGCTGTACCACTTGACAATAGATGATGGCTCCGGGTGAGTTAGCCAGGGTAACTATTGCCACGCCAGCAACCCTGACCAGAAGGTCTAGGGTTTGATAACTAGATAAACAGCATGGTCGAATTCTGTATTGTCTGAAGGAGAATTCTAGAGTCCGGCTGCGCTAATGGGTAGTTTTCCATGGTTTCTCCAATAAATTCCAGGCGAATGCAGGGTCAAGTAGGGGGGGCAGTAACGGTGGTGACGCCGGAGTGCAGAGATGGAAAGCAACTCGTCTAAATCTCCATTATTCTCTTTTTGAAATGCCACCGCGGCAACAATTTAATCATATGTTTTATTCACAAAATTCAGGTACAATGCTTAGTTCGTCAATAAATCAACAGAAACAGTATGTAGTTCGAGGCATGAAATCCAAAATTCGTATAAACAGTCAAAGGTATGTAGAAAAATAACTCGGGATTTATTTCTTATTTCTATTGTAACAAACAAGTCAAAACGCCTACTCTGAAATGACTCTGTGTGATTAATACAATGTCGTGCTTCAGAATGTCGTGCTTAGCAGAATGCCCCGCGACGTAACGTCTCCGATTCCCCGCTACTGCTTCTCTTCATGTAAGGGGTAGGTTCTTCTTTCTTGGTAAAGATATCGCTCATGAGCTGCAGTAGTGGCACAACTCAAAAAATACGAATTTAGAGTAACTCATTCTCCAGAATTTGCAGATTGGTCTACCTTCCAGCAGGATATATTACAGTACAGTATTCCACCAACGAATGGCAGAAGTGTGAATGCAAGAATGATGAATTCCAATACCAGGTGAAAACTTCAAATTTGTTTATCGCGACACCTGATTTTTTTGAGTTGTGCCACTCTTGCAGCCCACGAACCATATGTTTTGTTGCTTCACGATGGTGGTACAGATACAGAGGCGTAGGTACGTTCTCGAGGGCGGCGGTGTAGGAAGTCCAAAAGGAACCCCTCGTTGTCTTTGCCATCTTCATTGGGGACGGCGGATGCACTCATTTGGGGCCCTAGACTTCGAGGGCGCCGGTTGCACCAATCTAGCAATGCCTTTGATTATATGTGTTGGTGTAAGTATTCACAAGTGCGCAAATGACCGCAGTGTGTGCCTCAGCGAAGTTATTTCTTAATGTGACGCCGTAATGTTCTTTTTGTATTTCGACGATTGCTCGCCGTCACTGGCATTAGCTAGTAATTTGAATTTTCGAACGCGATGTAAAAACATTATACATGTTTGTTACTAGATTCATTTAAAATTCATAACTCCAAAACGAAAGTTTGTGAATAAGATATAAATCTTTTATGGAATAAATTGGTGATCACCTGGCACATATGGGTTAAAATGCAGACGACGCTCTACGAGTTGCATATCGCGTGTGTTTACGAGTTAGCTAATATATGCGATATGAATGTCAAAACATTTTTTTTTTTCGTTTGTTATTTAAGGTCGCATCAACTACTAGGTCCTTAGCGACCACTATTGCTTGTAACGGTATAGTAACTGTTGGTTGACACGATAATGATGATGATATGGGGTGAAAGGACGAAACACAATACAACCATGCCCGAGGCGGGACTCGAACCCGCGATCCTTCGGTCCGAGTTCGCTTCGGTACTACTGCCATAGTGATCTTGGCCACCGGATCGGCAAAATATTTCTTGATTTAGAGGGCTTGGTGAAGTAGGGATTTTTTTTGTTCGCTTTAAATATTAACTTGTACATGCGTGCGCTCTTCTGTTAGGTGCAAGAAGGATACAGCTCAGAAGAAGTTGATAACCAAGAGAGAAGCTACCGCAATCAATGAATGAATACTGTTCAGTACTTAGTTAAAGAAAACACGAATGTGATTAGAAATGTTGTGGGCATTTTTAGGTCTTTAAAATAAGAATCCTACCCTAGTAATTACTGAGAACACAGAGACATAGCAATACAACATGCAGCATGTTTGTTTAAGACAACTTGGATGTTGGGTTAGAGGTTATTAACGATCTAAGTATGGTAGACATTAAAGATAAAAAACCAGTCCCGACAATGAATGACTTTCAGCTTGCTTATCAAAACACATCACTTTTCAAACTGAAAGCTATCATAGAGCTGGTCAGGAATTGCTTGGCGTGTGTGTGTGTGTGTGTGTGTATGTAACATGACAGATAAGGGGCCATATGATACAGATGGAGAATATTGCAATGGCAAAGTGTAACGAAAGTAAGCCTAATCACAAGTTGCAGGAAGATTTATTACGCTAATACTCTTCTAATGCGGGAGGGATAATAATTGCCGCAATTTTGTTCTAATGACATTCTTATCTTCTATTTTTGTCTCTCATACTACATAATTAGACTAGAGAAAGTTATGTAATGCTGCAGGCGAAAACGGCGATTTTGCGGCATAAAAGGTCGCAGATTCCGAAAACGTGGATAATTCTGTGTACAGCAAATTATTTCCTTTAACACGCTCTGCAGTCAGGATCCACGTTTTTTTGGGTCCTTGGTGCTGAAAAACTGGTTTACGGCAATACGTCTATCCGTCCGTGTGTCTATGTGTGCGGCTAAACCGATGCAGGTTTTTCACAGGTTGTATTTGAAATGCATGTTTCGATAATTAGGGGAACTTTTCACGAATCATCAAGGACATTGTTATTTTTTCTCAAAAACGGTTCCAAATTTTGGGATTATTTTTTATTGGATGGAACAAAGTATGCTTACAAAATGGCGCATGTCCTATTTTCAATGAATTCTCTGAATTTTCGAAATTTGCAAATGTTTAATTTTTTTCGGCGTTTTCCTACATCTACAATATTGAAGTTAGTGATTTTTCTTCAACATCTTTAAATAAGGTCATGTAGAATTTTTTCAAAATATGAATAGTTCTCGCGTAAATTTGCGTGAATAAAAGGCACAGAGGCAACTTTAAAAACAAGATTTTCTCAAAACCGGGTCACATTTTTTCTTTAATTTTTTTATAGGATAGTGCGAAGTAGGAGAAGATCGGGTAATATTGGACAAAAGTAGTTTAAGCCACTGAGCACTGGTGATAGCGCGTGTCAGAGTGTTCCTGGAAACAAATTAGCTTTTCAAACGCCATATTAGGTACATCAAGCAGTTTGGTTATTGCGACAAGTGTTACGCTTCTTTGTAGGTTGCCCAGAACGAAGATAATTTTGGGCCTTTAAACTTCTCTTAGGGTAAGTAATATTCTACTGTGACTAGTACGTTTACTAACGTGTATTTGTTACGTCACAAAAGTACAAGGTCGTTTGTACAATTGTGTTGTATTCGTCTTTAGGTTGAGGGTCTTTAGGGTTGTATCTGGCAATGTAGAGTCGGATAGTACCTGTCAGATACTTCTTCGTCTTCTCTTAATTTTTCCACACTTCTTGAATGTAGGTTGTTAAGAGGTAGAATTCGAATACTAATGTGGATTTTGTCCGTGTTTCAAAAATCTATGTGTAAAATTCGCGGGAGATGGGAGATAATAATATGAAGATAGCCATTGTGAAGGTCATTTTAAAAGAAATATTGATAAGAGAGACTAGTGCTTAATATTCCGTACCCCAAATCACACTAGGCGATCTGTAGGGTATAAATACTTGCAAAAGAAGGAGGGATAACAGCTAAGCCTAGAGTTGCCAGATGTATTGCGAGCTCTTTCCCCATCACTTCGATGGAATTTACCTAAATAATATATCCAATTAAAAAAATTTCCCAACTTTGAAACGAAAAATATTCTCCAAATTATGGACCAACGACATGAGCTGTTCCTGGCGATTCCATTCGCTATCTCTTTAAATTCAAATACTTCAAATCAAGCAATCATCGTCCTTCAAGCGGCCCGAAACACTATAGTATCTTATTTTTCTCATATTTTTTTCTCTACGTCTATCATTTATTTTTCTCTGTTTGATACACAATTTTAGAGAAAATTATGTCTACTTTTAATTTTTAATTCACAATAATTGAGAAAATAATATTTCAATTTCGACTCGGGATGAAAATAATTTCCCTCTAAATTTTTGTCTTACAGAAAACCTGTACTAAAAAAGATCATGTACATTTGTTTGAAAAACTTTCGCAAAATTTCTGCTTGAAATTAATGAAATATATACAGATTGTATTCAGATGTACATATCTATATAAATATTGTATATAGATGTTTCACCAACTGCGGGCCACGAGAAAGATTCTCGGAGAACAGAACTGGATCCAAAGGATATGAGAAATAATTAATTTAATTTTAAGTATAATTTAATATTGAAAATGCCAATATTAATTCTACACTGACGGAAAGAAGTTTTGCTACACCCCGACTCCATTGTACAATTTATTCCTTCGTACAGATACAGCACGTACAGATAGAATATTACACAAGATTATATGTGTAGAGCCTCGCACATCCAGCAACAGAGAGAACCATGGGCCAGAAACGCCACATCCATAATGCATGTACAGGGTAGTACGGGCAGTACGACAAGCCTTGTTGCAGGCTGGGACCCCATCGTACAGGTCAGGCGGCACACTGCTCCCTGCCTCCCGCACCGCCTTACGCACAGCAGACAGAGGTGTTGGGGAAGTTCTAGCACGGCCCACGCGTTGGTCCATAATGCCCCACATGATCGCGAACAAATCCGGCGAGCGTGCCGGAAAGGGCAGATGACGAACATCGCGGAGAGCGTGTTGCGTAGCGCGGGCTGTGTGAGGGCGAGCATTGTACTGCTGGAACAGCGCACCACCCCCGTTGCAAAAAAGGCATCAGGCCGCACAAAGTGCTGGATGTATCCAGTGCTGGCCAGTAATCCCACCAAGAACACCAAGACGAACGCGCGTTGTAGCTGGTGAACCAGGGCAATATTACGGTAACGTAAATGGGCTACAATATTTGGGAGAGTCGATATAGTGAAGTGTACATATGGAATTGGACATATAGGAAGAACTTTTGGTTATTTGAAAGACGAAGAAGGTAAACCTAGATACTTCTTGAAAACTGTTAAATTAATTAAATGTTGTAGTGTTCTTTTAAGTTTGCAATGTTGTGCAGTTTTTTTATTATTATTACGAATAAATGTTCTCTTTGATTTTGAAATTAAAAGCGTTTTGATTTAATAATTCAGTAAGTTATCATATTCAAATCTATGGTGTATTTTGTAGAATCATTGCCTTTAGAAAAATAATTAAATGGATATTTTTATTTTCCCTCATTAAGTAAATTCATGAATAGAAAAGTAAAATCCATCTCAGTACTTGATTTGAATGAAACTCCTGTGACGTTTAAAAAAAATCAAAATTCAAAGCCAATTAGCCAAAGCCTGTTCACATCCTTGGGGTGCGCACGCGATGGGCAGCAGAGCTGGGGCGGAGACGAGTGACCACTCGCGTAAGATATTAATGTCTCATGTTATTTCAATCGGTACTGGATGCAATGAGATTGCTTAAATGACACAATATTACTTTCGGTGAAGACAAAGGTACAACTAGTGCTAGTTTACCAAGCATTTCATTGTTAAAGACAGGCTAGAGCAGTCAACTGGACTCAACATTTTGAAGAATAGTAAGGGAAAGGAGGGTTAGAGTTCGCAGGGATTTTTTACCCTGTTGGCAGCAGTAAAAGTAGGAGTGAGTATAATCAGATCAACACGTGTGCAAGTCACCTCTCTCTAGCGACCGGCATTACTATTTCCATCCTTGCTTTCATTTATCAGGTAAGATATGATGTCCTTACATTAACATGTAACTTTTCTGTGAAGACATCTATTTTTTACTTTCTCGCTACCGCTACTGTAATAAAGAGGAAAATACGTAATGCTGCGCGAAAATACGGCGAATTTTCGGAAGAAAAAAGTAGAAACAAGGGTGCGAAACACATGATTTCCGCACGAGTTTGTCGTCCTAGCGTAGCGAGAACGTGAAAGAAAAGAGTAAAGGAACGCGCCAAGTAAAGGAATATAAATTAAATATTAAATAACTAGAAATACCGTGCTTGAACAAGAGTAAATGGATTCTAGTGTCGTAACACTATTGTTTGTAAATCATAAACAAGAACGTCGTCAAGATGAAAGACAATTGCGAATCGTCACAGATGTTTTGTGCACACTTCGCAATGTTTCGCTCGGAAAACAAACACCAGACATCGCGTTTCGCGCAAGGCGTGTTAAAAAGTCTTCATACTTGCTAACTACTTCTTTCCGGTAATGAAAACGTGGATAAATGTAGTTGCAAAATTTACAAAACAAATCCTCTACCACGTGCTGTAGCCAGAAAAAATGTTTTGTGGGCTCTTGATACCGAAACGTGGATTGACAGTAAATCGTGTGTCTGTAAGCGTATGTGGCAACCGGAGACTGAAAAGCATATGTCTGTCCGTCTGTGAACAACGCTAGCGGCTAAACCGTTCAGCCGATTTTCTCCAAAATTTACATCGTCTGATGGATCTGGCTGATGTCATGGCTCCTTGAATTGGAAACGGATATTTTAATTTTGAGGGCAAACGTTAGAATGTGTATATTATTTCGTATTACTTTGTCCGTTTCTTTTGTTGGGGTTTTTGTTATATGTTTATAAATTAATCTTTTAGAAATTATCTAAACCCTATTTGAAATAAACATGAAATAAAGATTGATAGTCTTCAGTCGCCAGTTCCCAATTCACGTTATATGAATTGCCCTTGAATTTGTAATTGCCCATTAATTGTGATAAATAAATAAAGATATTGTCTGGTATCAATACTTTTTATTTAGCTTATGATCGTTTCGAACGCGTAGCGATCATCCTCAGAGCTAAAATGTGAAATACAAATATTATTAACAGGTTGTAGTTATTGTATGCAAGATGTGTAAGACCAGTTTGCTTACGATTTTCATGTTTTGTTGACACTTTAATATTGCATTTCAAACATGTTTTAGTACATGTTTTATGTGGTTGATCTCCTAAAAAGATAAACAACTTACTACAAATTTTGAACGAATGATTTAATGTATCGAGAATGTATCCTCAACTTTAGCGAAGTTAAATGGTGATATTTCTTGGAAGTTAAACTTGGATATTACATGTCATCGTCGGATAAAACTTTGCAAAATTATTTCAATCGAAATATAGTATAATTCACCTAATTTTATGACCGTTCAAAAAGTTTGCAATGTTTGTTGAAACGGAATTCCCTCAACCCATTATTTATTTGAGACGTTCGTAAATACAAAGTTCATAGTATTAGTTGTTATCTAGTGTTTTCCTCCCTACCCTGAAAACTCATTCATTATTTGCAATTTATGAAGTAGTCGGATAAGAGCAAAGTACGTAAAATGGTAACATACAATGTAGGCTTTCATACGTATGTAGGCTTTGATACGTAAAATGGTGTTTTATCAGGAACAATAAATGGTATAATGAAGATAAGAGAGGTTCGTTAAAAATACACTGATAAGGAGACGGTCGTGACACAACTGGCAAATATAGCCATCTGCCAAGCCAGGTCTCTGGAGTCTTGTCAGTCCTTCATCCTCACTAGTGTCTAGTTGCATCTGTGCTTTCAGTATTTGACTAGTAGGTGAGTGATACGTGAAATCAATATCAGAAAAAAACAGTCATCTCTCAACGAATGGAGGTCTCCGGCTAGGACGGACATAGCTTCCATTCGTTGAGAGATGACTGTTTTCTTTAGATTCCCAGTACCTTCAAAAAACTCCAAAAGCAATGAAATAGTTTCAATTTGACTGAAAAATGTCAACATTGGATTGTATTATTTCACTTATTCTCATTCTTCAAGTACGGACTGAATTCTCAATCTCATTGTGTCACTGCTTTCGACAGACCTGAAGTCAAGTGACAGCAAGCTCCAACGATGAGGCGGCTCGTCATTAAATATTTGTTACTTGTATTCACCATATTGAAACTAGCAACTTTTTTTATATTTTTGGTATGTAAACAACTGATGTCCTGTGTATACTATGTGCAAATTAAATAGTACTGTATTGTGCTATTGCAGTATTAATGAAGACGTTTTTTATACATAATTGATTGCAATATTATTCGAGAGGTTTTTATTTCTTCTTGAGCAGTGTGCGTGCTACTTTTTGAGAAACTATTTTGTGTGGTTTTATTGAGCAGATTTTTTTACCGCAGACCACCAATATTTGTGATTTGAAAAATTGTTTTTCTTTTTACATTTGAATATTTGGTATAGTGGTTACCACAGGCGAGTGGAGTTCCTAACTGTTTATTAATTTGTAAATAATCAATTTTTAATAAAACTTGCCATGAATTGTTTTTCTGCAATTCATTTTTATTAGCGTAAGCCTCACTTCTTTCATTTACAGTTCTTGTTGTTGCTATCTACGTCGTTTTCCCCAAAATTATTTTCTCCACTTCATAAGTACTTCCTAGTTAATAGCATTCCTCGTAGCAAACTTTAAATTTCTATCGTATTCCTAAAATCTCTCAGTAACGAGTTTTTTATTCACCAATATAATAGACCCTGTAGAACGCTTTTAAAAGAAATGCCTTGGCATTTACGTAGAAACCAGAATACAAAATTTCAAGTGAATATAAGCTTTAACAAATGTGTTCGTTTCTGAGATGTGTAATACAAATTAGCTAACACAAAAACTCGTGCTATTTCTGAAAATCGACCGAATGTGTATGCTTGCTCCTAACAAATAGAGAATAGTTCATTCCAATTTGTGGATTGATTTCCTCAGTACTATGTATTACCTTGCGGGCCGCCGCTTTCATCTCGAACCATCGACAAAAAAATTGATCGTTTATATATTGAGTACGTGCACGGTTCGCTGTACGGTTGGGCGGAATTATGTAGCCTTTATAATCCGCATACCGGACGGTCAGAATACAGCTTACGAATTTAGTACTGATTTCTGGCGTTTAAGTCCGGTCTTAGCTGGACTGGACACTGGATATTGTCTGTCATCTTCAAAGCGAACCAACCACCGTTTGCCTCCGACTTAACCATAGGCATGCAACAACTAAGCATCGGTATTTAGCATTCAGAAATTTCAGAACTTAAATATATAGTCCGTTGTAAACATCTGTTGAAACATTTGAGTCCTATATTGTTAAATAACGTAATTAAATTAAAATAAAATAAAGAGGTGTATATAGTGTAGGGTAGGATGGGTTGTAAGTGGATCCAACTACAGGTGTTTTACAGGATTCACAATGCAATTTTTTTTTCAAATGCGCACTTCATAATGATCCATCGCTTGTACGTAATGTCTCAGTCAAAACTCTTCGAAATAAACTGTTTGCAGAGCTAAATCCTTTTACGCCATTTTACGACACTTTTCAATGTGATATTACGCACTCACCTTCTTTATATATCGTCTGTTCCTTAGATTCCAGATAAAGCAGTCGTGCACTTTCGTTGCTGTGTGACTGTACTCCAGTTACAACATTTTCTAACATGTAATTAATCATCTCAAAAGTGAAAAAAAACTTACTAGTTTTCCGTTTCAATCATACGAACCATTCCACGTAGAATGACTTCCACGTAGAAAATTTTGAACCTAAAGAAATTTACAAATGTTATTCCTTCGACAACGATGTTGAATGTCATTGATTTAAATAAATCTAGTATTTTAAAGCAAATGATTGACCTTTCATACATCAAAAAGGTCAATTTCACATACAAAAACGGGTTTTAGAAGATTCTGGATAATATAGTGGGTTACGTTTCAAGCAAAATTGTGGAAACAAATTTACAACGATAGCTAAAATACTACAAGTATATAATTTGCAATATAATTATCGTTTTACATAACCGTTTCAAGTAATATGAGAAACTACATGCCGTGTTGTATCGCCAATAGCGTGTTTATTATTTATCATTGAGAACAAATCTTCTTCGATCCTAAATAAAATAAAGTGGTCTCTCACCGATAAACGTGTGTTTTCAAATAAGTCTAAAATGAAATGCTAATAGGGTTCCGAGAGCTTATTTTTTAATGCAAAATCGCCAAAAAACATGGATATTCGAAAGTATCGAAATTAATAATGCATCGCCCTCAAAACATCGGTTTTTTAAAACTTTATATTAAAAGTGAATGACAGGAAGGAAACATTAATCTATTCTATCTCCCCTATCAATCTTACTTATCCCAAAATCACAGTCCTGAACTAAACAAAGAAATAGTGTTCTGTGACTAGGAGAATTCCAAGCGCTTTGATGGGTTGTCAGTTGATTAGCTAGGGTCAATATTCCTATTTTATCCGCACGGGAGACACTCCTAGAATGCAGAATTCTCTCCTCCTTTACAGAACCTTTCCTTGGTTTCTTTGTTCTGAAAGAAAAATAAATTCACGGATGTGGACATCCTGACAGTTTTTATTATAAAAATTTGTATTTGAGAAAGTAAAACATCATCAACGAAAAAATATCGAGCAGGCAACATCGATGATAAAAAAATGTCTTCAATAAACCGATGTTAAAAGAGACCTCCGGTCTTGCCTTCAAAAGCCCATAAAGTTTATCGCCTTACCGCTTGTAATTCATTTTATCAAACTTTCTCATTGTATTTCACTTTCTATTAATATTAATTTGAACAATTGTTGAATGTTATTTTCCTCCCTCATTTAACTTGGCATGCATGAGACAGCAGCATTTATTTCAAAGGTATCTTCAATTTATGCTGTTCGAGTTTTTGATTATACTGGCTTCAGCTTTCATTGAATAAATAACGACTGGAAACTCTGCAACTGTGTTACTCTCTCGAAGCAGAGGGCAGAATACATTGTTATTTTTGTAACAAGATTTGAGACTACTTACATTTAATGTTACTTTGTTTACATTTTTTCTAAAGGAAAACATACAAAACTATTTCAATAAAATATTATAATTAAATTGCGATTTTACTGCAATGTATAGAGCAAACCTTAAATTTTATGCTCATGCATCTGAGCACAGTTCATTTTCTATTCCAACCGTTTTTTAAAAAGCTTTATTTTCTGGTCGCGTGAATTGCAAGGTCATTAGCAACAATTTATACAATACTTTACAATTCATCAAATAATTTTATAAATTTTAGAAATTTGAAGTCATTATAAATGTGATATGGTTCTGTTAGTAATTTGGAAAGACAGTTTGGAAGTGAATATGAGTACACTGAAAACACTGGGCAATATATTAAGGTACCAACCGTTGTTGTCTGCAGTATATTTGGAAAACAATTTGACTGATTAATTATTTGTGATTTACTGTGTTTTTCTATTCAATACTGGGACCTATAATTTTAGATGTTTTGCTTTTGTGAGTTGAAATTATTGATATATGTAAAATAGTTGTTTGAGGGCAAGTTACTTCACACTGAATGTGGGTTCCTTGGTCGAATATTAATATAAACGGAATCTGGAGAAAGGCAGTTGGTTCACTTGTTCCTGTATTAATTTTATTCTTTGCTCTTTTTAAAGCACTTTTTACTTTCTATAGCTACGCATGGACTCGAATAACCCCCACTTAAATACTATACCACACAAAACATAATAAAATGGTTAACGATGAATCTAAAGTAGCTGATCCATCATCAGCAGGGCAAGGAATTTGTATGGAAAAACAGATATCTAATATGTGCGTGCATATCGCGTATAAATGTTCTAAACGTGGTAACTCATTGAATAAAATAATTCAAAAAGTAAAAATAATCTATTACTCAAGTGTTGAAATACTACTTAAATAAATTTACTAAAATAAAACATCCAAAGAAATTTTTATTTTCAGCTGTTGAATAAAATATACGCGTGCTGAAAAAAACTGAATTATTGTGTTGTTGGAAGGTCGTTCTTTAATTATTTTCTGTTACTTAGGCATTTATAGAGCACTAGTTTGCAATTTTTAAATGTTCACATGTAAAATTTCCCTGTTTATCTGTTAATATTTATTTGTAATAGTTAAAATTCCGCCCAACATCAGATGTAGTGAAAGAGTTCTTCTTGAAACTTGCAAAATATTATTCAGTTACACTTCTAAACCCGATTTACCATATTATTTGAATTGAAAGTTTAAAATAATATTCTAAGAATAATTTTGAAACAGTATAATACAGAACACATTTCAAATAAAATACTGAAATACGCAAAACTTTGGCTATTCCTTAAATATGTGAAAATATTTACTACACCTCGAAATTAGGACAAATATGGATAATCTAAAATTATTTAAATAACTTCTAAAAGTCTACTTCGAAAACATGCCAAAAGTTTGATCGTAATTATCGTAATTAGTGAAGAAACAAATTTGTAATAAATAAATCTTAATTCAATCTTGAGGTTTAGGTGAACCAGATAAAGAAACATCCGTCCCGTTGTTTCAGTGCAGAGTCGAGGAAAAGTCAGACATTGTGTTCAGTGCATTATTTCTCAGAATCGATTGACAGTGATTGATGAGGCTAACTACTTATTTAAAGCTAACAGTTTAATGACCACCCTCTCGGATATCGAGCTTTCGAAGGTTGAAGGAAACTCCATTTCCAGAGTTTTAAAGTTTCCCAACCTCGATTGATTTAGCTCGTTAATACATAATACATTATGCTTTTCTAAACCATTAAATACGTATTTGATGGTATCGGAAACACATCTGCGTAGAGTTAAACATCCAAGTATCAGTTACAATTGGTATGCCGCATGTACGGAAAGTTGAAAGTAATATTATTGTGTTCCGTTTTGTGGCGTTTATATTTGAATAATATTATATGAAATTGTAACTGTTTTACCTTTTCTATAATGGAATGATAATTGATATTAGCATAAAGGATATAATCACTGTCATAATCGTATGTCAAGGTGTATGACATCATCAAAGTGCCCCTTTCCCTTTTGTTCCCGTAAATTTCGTGTCTGTCTTATTTCGTTCAACTTATCCTCTCAGACCTATTATACGGCAATAAAACTAGATGATTGGATATTATTAATTTATTTTGTCTTCTTTTTTATGGACAAATGTATTCAATTTTGTAACACCTTAAAATTGACGTCTGAAAGATGAAACTACACTTCTGCCTTACATTCCAAATTAATTGCAATGTAATGGTGAATAGTGTAGTTAGAATGACGTAAAGAATAAAAAAAACACCAATACTAACACTTCAATAATATTTCGGTTCCAAATAGTTGTTTGTATCCTCATCAATTCACGAAAATTGTGAACAAGAAAATAGAGTTCAATACTTCACAACATACGACTTAATTGTTACAAAACATGCATCTTTTGTTCTCATAATACGAATGTACCAACGAGCTAGTATATACTACTATCCTTTAATATATTACAATACTGTATACTACTATACTGTAGTATATTCTGGCTTGTTGAAATGTAGAGATTTTCAACTCTTTTCTCTAGATGAATTGTTTATTGAAATATTATTATTATTAGTGTTATTATTAATTCTACTGCCATACAAAAAATAAGTTCATTCCGGGGGATCAGACCATGCCTTCTGTATGTTTCTGGAGTCGCTAAATCTGAATCCGGTATCCATTTTGCTCTATCGCATCAGGTTTTTGAGGTATCCTCAAAAAATATAAAAATGAAAGATATTTCTAATCGAGGGGTCAGACCTATATGTTTTTGGGGTCGCTGAAACCGAATCAAAAGTCCATTTAACTTCATTCCATGAGATTTTTCAAATAACCACAAAAAAATTAAAAACCTGTCTGCTTGGAGAGAGAGGTGCCAACGATATCTGCCATACAACGTGATGAGTTTGTCTCGTCAGAGACCAATACCATCTTCTCTATCAACTATAATTGATCTGAATTGAAAACCTGACGCGATGAAGTTAAATGGACGTCAGGTTCAGTTTCAGCGACCCCCAAAACATATAGGTAACATGGTCTGACCCCTCGAAATGTCTTTCATTTTTATATTTTTTGAATTTATGTGAAAAACCTGATGTGATGGAATAAAATGAACGCCGGATTCGGATTAAGCGACCCCAAAAGCAAATAGAAAACATGGTCTGATCCCCAGACACGTACACATTTTTTCTGTGTGGCTGTGTTATTTAACTACTGCTAAGAAACATTATGTTTTTGAGGAATAGGAAGTCTAGTACAAATTGAGTATTAAGGATAGTAATTAATTATTGATACTTTGTACATCAATTTATCAATCATTTCACGTGTAATAATTTCTCTATTTGCACAAATTGAAGTGATGTGTGCACACATGTGTTCTGTACACGACACGCTGAGACAGCTGTTGTCAAGGAGATTGATCGCTAATAATTGCAAGGCGGTTTTTAAACCTGTATCCTACTGTATCGAATATTCTGCATACATTTTTTTTCAAAGTACGTGTCTCGGAAATAAGAATCCACGACATTCCCTTTCTTTCATTCTAAATTCATACACAACTAAGTGATTATAATATATAAGTTATATGTCAAGAGCTACAGACCTCCCCACTCTCTCTCTCTCTCTCTCTCTCTCTCTCTCTCTCTCTCTCTCTCTCTCTCTCAAGCAAACGAATCTGAATATATGTAGAAAATTAAAGTGGAACTTTCAAGCACTCGCAAGCAGGAAATTGAAACAAAACCATCCATCATCGTAGAGACCCACTAAAAAACCAGTCATCATCCAATTTTAATATCGACTCTTCCATTGAAAACAATTATTCCCTTAGAAAAGAACGGTTGGCATTTTGGATGGTAACGGTTCACCGCACAGTGTGCAATATATAAATCAATTTTGAATTTCTAAGCCGATAGTTGTGCTCAATCGGCCACCACATTCGGCTCTCGCACACTTTTTTCTTGTAATCATGATGAAGAGTGAGAGGAACATTTCTTTGACATTGACTGCAAATGCACTGTCACCGAGAGACTCATGCAGGTAGTATAGTTCAGACTTTCCTTTGTGTTTCATGACAGTTGTAAATACTAAGTGGATTTGAAGAAACTGTAAAATTCCGAAATCTTTATTAGATGCTTTGTGTAGCTACAAGATTTGTTTTATTACTGAATAGGCGCTGAATAGTGCGCTGGCTTCAAACGAGGAGTGATAAACACGAACATTGCAGCGACAGGACGGACCGCTTGTTGGTTTCCGACGCGACTTCTTAAGGTTAATTGGAGGGTTAACCTCAACAAGTCTTAGTCCTTGATAAGTATTAAGAAATATTGATACCAGTAATAAAACGCTTGTAAAACCTAAACGAATTCGCGTCGGGAAAACTAGCATCCATTCTGACGCCGCACAGCTTATTACTTTTAACTTCGTATCATTTGGATATATTTAAGAGTACAAATAACACAGAGTACATAAACTTACATTCTCTGTGACAACTAGGTATATCAGTACCTAATAAACGAGGTCCAGTTGATATTTAAACTGTTTCCCGTAAATATGGTCTGCTCTGAGACCGTATGCTAATTATTTATATTGTATTTTGTGTCAGCAGTAAAATGTCCGAAGAAGGATATCGACAGAGAGAAAACGGTATTTTTACAAGAGCTATTCATGGAGGATTTGAACCCCAAGATGAATCCACTTGGCCCGTTATGCCTTCGATAGTAGTGTCCGCTGTATTTGAACAAGAAACTCCAGGACGTGATAGAGTAAGTATCTGGATATCTGTAGATGCTGATGACCAAATGTCATGGAGGGTAATATTAATTGAATCAATTATAATATTTGTTTGTGAGCTCATTTCTTACAGCTAAAACTCATTTAGTCATAATTTTTATTGTTTCGTGAAGTATGTATGAATTTGTATTTTTATTTTTACCAGGAATTTAGATATTCACGCATTCGAAATCCAACAAGGACGGTATTAGAAAAATCTCTGGCTGAAATAGAGAATGCAAAATATGCCCTGTGTTTCTCATCAGGTTTAGGAGCTGCAACAACAATTATTAGTCTATTAAGTTCAGGAGATCACATAATTGCAGGGGAAGAGCTTTATGGTGGAACGTACAGACTATTCAAAGAGGTAACGAACAAAAACTTTTAACATTTCCTAGCAGTAACTTTGATTTCTTTATGTTTTTGTTTCTGATAGTGGAGGTGGTGCAGTGATAGAGATAAATGTGTTTTTACATTCGTATATGCATATTTGGTTTGAAAGATTTTTTCCTATTTTAGGTCTCAACTGATGATTCTTACGATTTTTGTAAAATTCATTATTTAACAATTTTGTGCAGATTTTCCCGAGAATGGGTATGCAAACAACGTTTGTTGATACTCGGGATCCGAAAAATATTGAAAATGCGATGACTGAGAAAACAAAACTTGTATGGATTGAAACTCCTACAAATCCCATTCTGAGAATTACCGACATTAAAAGTGTGTCAGAAGTTGTTCACAAGCAAGAAGGAGTACTTCTAGTGGTAGACAACACATTTCAAACTCCTTATTTTCAGGTAAGTAATTTATTCTCCGAAAGATAGAACACTCTTATGTAATACGAGTTATGCAACAATTGATAAGATTGTATTTTACTTCGTAGATATTTAAGTTATTTAACTCTTTGTTATTTACATAATTTACGTTATTTTTCTTCCAAGTCCACATCTCTACTGTTCGTTTTATAATTCATTACATGGTAGATGCTGAACACTCAATTCATTAGCATTTCTCTAACGTTTGAAACAGATAAGCTTTTTGTTCCGTAGGTAGAGGCTGACGAGCCTCTAATATGTTTTCGATATTCTGTAAAGTTGAGCCACTTGTATCTTATTGTTTCTAACGACAACACGATTCGATAGAATTATCCAGCTTTGGAACGATTAATATGAAAAAACCAAGCCGTGATTTAAGGTATGATTACTAAACCTACAAAATAATGTCAAAAATTGTCTTTGTTCGACGAAACATGTATTGCAAAGAGATGCAAATGAAGGTGAAATCGTAGAGATTCAGTTCGAAAGCTAGATTAACGTGAGAGTTGGAAGTTTAATGTGTACGTATTGTATGTACGGAGGAGGGAGTATGGATTCCGACAAGTGTATTCTCGCCGCAGTGGCCGATAATGTAAGGAAAATTTCAGGCAAGCATTTCAAGCTTCTGATATTTCCATGAGCCAGGTAAAAAGGTCTGTACATCGGTGGATTCAGAATATTTCTGTATATCAATCACCATCTATCCGAGAGCATGAAATAAGTAATTTTGCTCTAAACCCCCGATTCGACCAGTGTTGAATAACCTCCATCATGTAACAATTTGTTTTCGTGAACCGAAATTCATAAAATGGAGCACGCACTGTTCACTTTTACAAATATGAGATGTATTAAAATAAATATTACAAACCTCTAGGCCAGGTACAGGGTCGGAGATCTGTCTTTGCGCATGTGGTGGGAAATTACCTTTACACGTGACTTTTGCTAATGTGTGCTAGACAACCCGTCGTACATGGATGTTCGGCAGTTACAAGAAAAACATTTGGCTCAGAACATTAACTACTTAATACCAATACACGATGAGTTGCCTGCCAATCAGGAATATGTATCACATATGTCATTTCCTGATATGCAATTTCCCTCATGATCATTAGGAAATGATGTTAATCTTACAAGCCATAGACGTTTGTCACTTTTATTTTGAGACAATTGTATATAAGTTTCTGTTTATAAGTATATAAGCAGAAACTATTTCTTAACTTGAAGCTTTAAATAATCAATTATTTATTTTTGAACATTAACGAAATATATTACATTAGCATTCGAAAAATTAGTTTAATATATATGATACAATTCACAAATTTTCCAATTTGTGTGAGTTTAACCCTTGGAAACAATTAATATGCATTTAAACATAATTTTTATTCGATTTTATGACGCATTATAAATGACCATTTAAGAACCGATATATCTCATTTGTTTACTGTTGTTTATATTGTGAAATCCAAAATACGATAAACTCTTGGTTTTGAAAACTGTGGCTTAGAAAAAATGGCAAAGAAAACTTCCATTTGGAATGTCAGTTGATGCCAATCTTCATTTGTAAATTATGTTAATCTACTTTTATTCTGTTCGTTTTTCTGCGGAACTTTAAGCTAAATTTAAGTTAACACTACACTAGACCTCTCGCCCTATCTAGATTCGATAACACTCAGAAACCAACCCGGCTCCCGAGAAGCCAGCATCAACCACAAGCCGCAAGGGCTTCTTGGCGACGTACGTTTGTTTGCTACAAATTGAGAGTGCAGCATCCATTTGTTGACTGTAGACTATATTAATACTCTGGCCACAATTGAAATGATTACTTGAAAAAATTTGTATTCTCATGGAATTATAATACGATGGATCGATTTCCGAATCATAGACAATAAACTATACAAACCAATTTATACATAGTGCATATGCTTTGAATACACAAGTTCAGAAATGAAAAAGTATAACTAAGTCTTAGAAAGATCATTTACAAATGAAATACATTTTGAAAATTATTTCCTGGAAAAGTATTTTCGGAAAAGGGTTGAAAACGTCGTGTATATTTTTTCATAGTAATGTATGTCATTGTTCCAAAGTATTAATCAAGTGGTAAAATTTTGTAAAGATATTAAACCTTTCTAAAGTATAATTTCAATACATTTAATTAGCATTAATTATACAATTCTACATTGTTTGGCTAAGAAATAATATCGACTTCTGTTTTATGCAGAGACCACTCGAATTAGGAGCTGACATTTCTATGTATTCTTTAACAAAGTATATGAATGGACATAATGATTGCATAATGGGCTCTATTTCTACCAACCAAGAAAGTATATATGAAAAGTTACACTTTCTTCAACATGGTAATGATTACATGTTCAGTGCAAATGTAATCAGTCTCAAGTTAAATCGCATTATTAAACTTCTTACTTCCCCTGAAACAAATTGACGTATTCTTTTTTGTATAGCATTGGGCATAATTCCATCACCGCATGACTGCCATCAACTATACCGAAGTTTGAAAACTCTTCCATTAAGAATGGAGCAGCATATGAAAAACGGTTTAGCATTAGCCAAATACCTAGAAAAACAACCACAAGTTGAAAAAGTGATATATGCAGGTGAGAAAGAGAAAAGTGTGTAATTTGATATTTAGGTCACTAAAAAATGCAGTGTAGTCTAATATTTTATTACTAGGGGGCGGATTTTGATAACCTAAACCATTGCCAAAAAATTATCAATACAATCCGCTTAAATGCTTTAAAATAACTTAAAACAAAGAAAAATGGCATAAAAAATTTGATCATAACCCCTTCCGATTAACAACTCACTCTATTGGATATGATACTGATGTAATCGAGGCTTCTTCCTATTGTATCAAATGAACTCAGCTTGCAAACTTCAGATTTGAACTGTTCTTTAGAAGAAAATCTCTGTCTTTATTTATTGCGAACTCACAATGGCGCTGATAAACGTCACAGGAACCATAGATTACAAAGTACTCACAACGACTGGCATTACAATATACGAGAGAAGAAATCGAATACGCTACTCAAACGTTCTGTGGTGAACATTTGTTGCACCTGTTATATTATTTGAAGCAAGCAAGTAACATTAAAATGATATTAAAATTACTGAAATCAGAAAACTGCAGTAACAATTATGTAAAAAGTTAAAAAATAATTTATTAGTCGAAATCGATGAGAAATGCAAAAAAATGACATGTAAAAAAGGATCATTTCGTTTCGTTATAACGAATGATTTTCATTAAAATCCGCCCCCTATTGATTTTTTAATGATATAAACCGGTGTTGGCAGTGTATTAATTTACGCTTCGCCCGGAAATAGAGCAAAGTATCACGTGTTCCATACAAAAATATTTTTTTAAATTCTTGAACATTTTTGTAAACATATAGTGTACAAAATACTGAATTCAATTAGAGAAGTGCCATTTTCATTAAAATATTTCAATTTTAATATTAAAAAACAACATGTTTTTGAGTCTCTCGGTAGTGGTTTCATTAAGAATGTTTCAGGAGAATAGTTAAATCCTGGTACAACAGAAGTTGCAACATTGTAATATTAAGTAATCGTTACATTCAATACAACCAAATATAAACTATTGTGACACCACTAGTTTTCTTTCATGTAAAACAATATATAATTTGGGTAATATTTTGGAAAGTAACATGAAAAGTCAAGAGATGCAGTTGTTTGCGTTTTTTTTTCAAAATATTGCATTTTCACAATTATTCTTTATTTGTACTTATATTTTATATTTTAACAATAGGTATTCCATAAAAATTGTCGAAATTTTGAAGGAGTGGAGTATTTGAAATTTTTGAGGTGAGCATACACGTTTCTAGTTGCGTCGTTATGAAAGTGTTCTTTGTATTCATCCATTATCGTTTACGAACAGAACAAGGGAGAGGCAATCGCGCTCGAAAAGTAGAATTTGAATGATGATGATGATGATGATGATGATGATAATGATGATGATGGTTACGGTGTTGCGAATTACAGAAATATTAACAAACACGATATTTTGGACACTCTAGGTTTGACATCTCATCCACAACATGATTTAGTGAAGAAGCAGTGTTATGGAACAAGTGGAATGCTTTCTTTTTACATTAAAGGAGATTTCAATGAAACGAAAAAATTCATTAAAGCTCTAAATATAATTAAATATACTGGAAGTTTGGGTGGAGTTGCAACAACTGTCGTTATGCCGTGAGTATCAAGAGTTACTGATTACTTTAAAAAAGTTATTTATCATTATAATTCAAAACAATCAATACTGTACAGGAGAGGAAGGAGGAGAACTAGTATAATTTGCGCACGTTTTCTTGAGCTGTAGGTTTTCTGCCCCACTGTTGTACTATACATAGTTAAATTATGAATAAAAGTATCAATACACATGGTTGGCAACATTTAAGAAAAACTAGAAATTTTCGATCCCAAATTACAGAAAAGAATAAAAATGTAATAGAATACGAAAATCCACAATCCACAAAAAAATTTTTGACTTAAAATACTGGCGTGAATATACACATTTTTATTTGTAGACAGTTTGATGGATTATGTAAATCTTTTGTATCATGGATATTTTTCTTCTTATTATTTATTTTAATTGTATACTAGCGGAACCCGACAGACGATCTGCCATTCATCTCCCTCTTTCTCCTTCCCATCCCCTTTCTCTCTTCGTCTCTTTGTCTCTTTTCTCGTCACTTCCTCTTTCAGTCTCCCATTCTCTCCGACTCTCTCTTCCTCTCTGTCTCAGTCCGTCTGACTCTGTCTCTGGGTCTCTCTCTCTCTCTCTCTCTCTCTCTCTCTCTCTCTCTGGGTCCCTCTCATACACTTTTAGTTGCAGATTCTGCTCGTCTCTGAGTAGGTGGGGGTTATATCGAGAAGCACCGAAATGTAATAGAACGTTTACTAAGATCCCATGCTGAGGCCTTAATATTTTAGTTTTTATTTTCCTAGAACGCTTCGTTTAGGAGATATTTAACGATAGAGAGTCAAAAATACCGGCGAGTGTTGCGGGTTACATTTAACATGAATACTTAGTTTTGCTTTTTATTCTTATTTTGTTAATTTTTCCGATATTTTATTAGTTATTCTGCTATTCGAGACGGAGATGGATGCAACAAATCAGGGATAATTAAAATTGGTGCAGCCATTCTTGAGTTATAAATGCTGTAACTAACCCGACTTTGTTTTACTTATTTAGATAATTAAAATTACATTATTTTTTGTTGTTTATTATCTGTCTATTGTATCAAAAATAAACTTGATCTGATAATTCTGATAATTACTTATTACAGGTCTTATATGAGCCACGTTATGTTGTCAAATGAAGAGAAGATTAAACTTGGAATAACAGACAACTTGATCCGCGTGACTGTTGGTTTGGAATCGATAGACGACATCATAGCAGACTTTGATCAAGCATTCAAACATCTTCTCAACTCGAAATAAAATTATATCTCTCATATCAATCTCTATTAACAAATTGTCAGTAAATAAGCTCAAACATTCAAGCAAGTTGTAAACATAAAAAATTTAAAATAATATCTTTCCGTCTTATTATCTCTATCGCTCTTCCCACACTTACCTCATCCTCTGCATCACGTACGTGAAACATGTATAACATACAATTAATTTCTTGTGAGAAATTCTTCTACTTGTACTACTGTTACATGTTTTCTAAGCGTCATTTTTCGTCGAACAAAATATAATCTAGCAGGTATCTTTGGAGGCTACTGTAGAAAGCGATTCTCTAATGATTATCAATTTCTTCCATCACAGTTCTTATGTCTGATTTTTATTGTCTAGCTGAGTGATTCGTGATGTATATCAATGTTGTTTATTAGATGTCAAACAAATTAGAACCACTTTTCCATATTGTACTGTAAAAAGACAAATTCACTCACGTCTTTCGCAACAAACATTTGCGAAGTAAGGCGACAAAACGGTCCATCATACGATGATCGCGGACGAACAAGCCCGTTTGGCCAGAGGGAGGATGATGTGAACAAATGCGGCGGCGATGATGTAACGGTTAGCGTATCGGACTGTCGTACCCAAGTTCAAACCCGATCGAAGCAGTGAATTTAAAAAAATGCATGTTGACATCTTTCACGGGGTTTACATTATAATTTCCACTGTGTTTGCATTATAATGTAGAATGCGCACTAAATTTACCCTAAGCGTTGCGATCTCTCTGGTTTACAATGGTTCGGCATGCCGATGTAAAGTGACAAAGTTACGGTCCATCACAACCCGAGAGTGAGCGCACCGCACTGGGGGCTATCGAAACGGCGCGAAAGAAAGCGACGGAGGCTTGTCTTCCATCCCACCAACTCTGCATCAGTGACTGTGGAGAAAAAAGTAATGTAATGCAAGGCGTTTGTGAACGCTGTGCATTGCGGAATAATAAAAGCTTTCATTAAAATTACGTCAAACATCAGTTTCCTCTAAATCCAAGGTAAGTGGATCTTCATTTCCCAGGCCAAGCTACAACCCAGGGTCATACAGCCTCCAGAGTTCAAGCAGCGCTCGGATGTGAGAGTGATTCCACCTCCTGACTGAGCGTTTCCGGCGACTGGAGTTCGGCGGGAGGTCACATCTCGAAAGTACCTTAGGGGCTGCATATGTGGCTACAAAGGATTTACAGTAGTGTTAGATACACTTACGAATATTCTTCATTACAGAGCGTGACATTCATTTTTTGTGGAATGAATAGACAAGTTTAATGTATCTTTGTAGGCGAGAAGTTGCTTAAGATCGTACACTGTTTCGAAGGAGTTCCCTGCGCAATCTGTCTTATGACTCACAAATATTATTGGCATAGTCATATCTGTATTGTTAAATTATAAAATAAACCTTCCAATTTGAATAAGAATAATTTAACTTCTACCGAAGAAATTATGTATTTATAAAGAATTTGTCATTTACGATACACTATCTGAAGTCAATCAAATTCTGCAACTTTGCTCGCCAGGAGATATCACTTGTATCAACTATGTCACGTCAAAATAACCCCTTAAAATCGCATCTAAAATAGTGAAGCCGGCCTTGAAGATCATTAAGGAGTAAAATATATACGCGTTTAAAATTATATTTATGAGACATTTGTAGTAATATACAATTACACTGGAGTGCAGCTCAATTGCATATGCAGGCTTTTATTATACAGAAGCATTTATTTTCTGTTACCAAGTTGTGTCAAAAATTATCGTTGCAACCTTTATTCTTAATTCTGTTTAGTATAGTTTAAGAACGAAGGAACAATTCCAGAGCTCAAGCATGCATACCGAAATTCCCCCTTTATCTAATACCACTAAATACCCCGGTTTAACTGTTTTATGACTTTATATAATTTCCCTTTATAATCCATTCTAGATAAAAAATGCTAAGAAAAGATAATGATTTTGTACCATTTATGAGTAACCGTCAACACAAAATACCCTAAGTATGCTGCTGTTAAATGAAGAAATTGTCCCTAGCATTTTGCATCCGAATTACACAAGAAGAAAAATAGAAGTTCGCAGATGTGATATAAGGTCAAGAGTAGGCGCTCACGAAACCCACAACAAACGTTTACTATTTAGTAACTCCGAAACGGTGGATTCCTCGCACTACCGATTGTCGAAAAGTTCAAAGTTGGGTTACAGTAATAAACTGTTTTAAATTTAAAAATAATTATTTAAAAACAGATTACTTTGATTTGGGCAACAAATAAATAGGAAATTGAATTTCTTCACCCGAGTGAGAAAAAATATTTCAAACATATGAGCGGTAGAAGTCATCAGCTTACAACTTTTTCAACTTTGGATAGCCATGGTTTCTGCAAGAGCATTCTGAGGTAGTTGTACAGTATTAATAATGTTAGATGTATCAAGAAGGTTTTTTGTTAACAAATGAACATCATTTTGCAGACGAATTTTAATGTAGTATAATTGCGAGTACGTTACACATTATTGTATTACTTTACATTGTATTGTTTTGTGATATTTTATGTTGTTCATTATCTTTGATTTGTGAGGGTTTCCCAGATTGGGAATTTTTCAAAGGGCGGGTTTTACGACCTTCACAGAGACAATGGGAGGAGTGAATGGAAAAACTCTCCAATGATCTAATAGAAGTTCTGGGGTTGGCCAATCAACCTTGTTCACTCTAAGTGCTATAAGCATCGACCGGGATTTGAACACAGGCATACAAAGATGCAAACCTAGAGCCATTTCATTATGTTTTGAGTCAACCCGATCATTCACATACGTACAAGTATATTTAAAAAAACGCGTATTATCATACCTTTAAAAATTAACGACTCTCATATTCACACTTAAAAACAGAAAGCCACGTATTATTTCCTGAGCATCCTAAAAATTCGTACACCTCTCTCCACATAAAATCAGACACATGCATGAGTGGATGGATGAGATGGAGGTGGGATGTTAGGAGGCGGAGGAGAAGAGCTACATTTACTGTCGAGGAATAAGGTAATCTCAGCATTTGCTTAATAAATCAAGGGGAACAGGACGAAAAAGCCAATCGAGAGACTGTCACAGGTTCAAAACTAACCGAAGTTATAGTCTTTTACAATCACACAATATTTAAAAATACTAAACCATCAATGTAACATTAATGAAGACATAATTGTAGTTTTTATAGTCTAACATATAAAAAGTATTATTATTATTATTATTATTATTATTATTATTATTATTATTATTATTATTATTATTATTATTCCTCTCTTTCACGACTAAAGGTATTATGAGTTGCTTGAATATAAAATCTACCGCAGGTTGCAACCAGCTTCCTAAGGAGCAGATCTAGAGTGTTGGTGCCTCTGCAGTACTTGCAATACTGCGTAAAATTTGGGCTGTTCCCAATACAGTGATGTCATGCACTTACAGGTCTTATGAATGACCCGGCAGTTTAGCCAAGTTCTTAAACAAATTTTGTGGAATAAATCCCAGAACTCCGATAACTATCGAGACAACTTGTGCATTTACGCCCCACATGCAGCTGACCTCGATTTCCAAACTCTTGTGTTTAAGATGGTTCTCTGCCTCCTTGGTTACGACGTTTTTATCACATGACAGCAATATTTGCTAGACGCCACGTTTTTTCTCGAAATCTGGATAACAATATCCGATTTGTTTGCCGCTATCGTGCGATCAGTATGAATCTGTTGGCCGTACGATATTGTACACGGTCCAACAGACGACACCGGTTTTCGTGAGTGTTCGTGACACTTGGAGCATGTATTTGGAAGTTCGAGGGCGTTGCAGATTTTTCACAACACACCCTATCGTGTGTTTTCAAGTATTCAATCTTTGCTGGAATCGGACAAGCTGATACAATATGATCAATGATTTCTACTTGTTCCTGACAAATGCAACATTTATCATCTTGGTAAATTTTGAGAACATTATCATAATGTCGTGATCTCAGGTCAACTCTCTCTCTCGTGTACTTAGGCAGCTATTACAACTGATTTCTTTTTTGGCTTCACCATCACTTTTTTGGCCCATTTTAAGCCGCATAAATTATTGATCTGAACATTGACCATTCTTTTTAGACATTGTTCATGGAATGGTTTGTTTCCTCACGATATATTTAACGTTTTTTGAATGGAACATTTCATGTTAATTAGCAACAGAGGTTCAGTGTCTATGTTATTCACCTTATATTTCATAGTTTTTGCAACAATGCGTCTAGCTCATAATGCCTCTGTTTCCCATTCGTCGGTCAGATTTAATGACCAGCCCCATTAATGGATCATTTTGATAACTGACCACTACTATTCCCTTCACGACTATTGCATTGTTCCAGGAGGCTTCAATTTGTCTGAAACCTCTTCCCCCTTCCTTACATGACACATACATCTATGTACATCAGGTCGAGGGTGTGCGACATGATGCATTGTGTGATGTTTTCTGTTTTTTCGATCCATGTTTCGAATTACTTCCTCAGTCCCGTCCACTAGGCCGAAACTGTCTTCAGGTACAGGCACCGCCAAACTACCTAAGACAAGTATTGTATCCCTAGATTTCGGAGCGGTCTGCAGGTCAAGTCTCACACTTCTGTAATACTTCCTGCAACGTTTTTCCAGGCTCAAGATCTTGATTCTACGTTTGTATATCATCGTCAATGCTCTCGGGCGTCACTTCGGCTCTCTTTAAATTGATTATTTACATTGTCGACAGACAGATTTTGGGAGAGAATAGCTTCATTCTAAGCAAACACTTCCAGAGCATCAATTAACAACAAATGTGATACTGGTATTTCATCACAATGGAGCTTGCATGCAAAGTCAGTGTGCGACAACTGTCGCTAGATGGTGGAAAGAAGCTAATGCAAAACAGCAGAAGGGATAGATAGCCAAACTTCTTGAAGAAATTACCCGTTAATTTATTATTATTGTTATTACTATTATTATTATTACTATTATTATTATTATTATTATTATTATTATTCTCTAATTTTGTCACATAAGGCTTTTCCTGGCATATCAACTTGTATATTGACATCAAGTGTTACACATAAGTTAAAATGTCAATTGAATTTCAATGTCAAGTCTTTCGTGTTGTATAACTGTTTTTACAAAAATAGATATTATTCTGACTTGCATGTATGAAGTAAGAGTGGCAGCAAAAACAAGCAGCTGTGGGGTGAAGCAACCTTGAACCAGCTCCATGACAGATGCTGGTCATTGTATACAAGGCTTACTAGACATTAATAAACTAACGTTTTTATTTTCCGCGATAAGATGTTGCCACATCGGAATGCTCTATCTCGCTCTCCGTGGCTGAGCATTGGAACCCGCGAAAGCAGCAAGTACGCTCGACCCATCTAGTTACGTTTCTACCGAAGTTGTGGTTGAATACACCTATCCCGAGGAAAATAACTGGTGAGTGCAAACCAGAGCTATTATGCCTATATTTACATAACCCGTATTAATTCAGGTAGGTTAATGCGGGAGACTGAAGGGAGTAAAAATATATTTTCTTGAAAAATGGATAGCTGTATTATGCAACAATATATTAGAAACAAAATAAATATTTTTAAAAAATTGTATTTCGCTTTGATACGCATCTGTTATTTGACAACATATAATGAGTACTGATTCAGCTGCCTAGTATTTCTTGTTTACGAAAATGTTTCGTAACGGCGCGGTTTCCATGACCGCAAGAATTTGTGAAAAATGAGCCTCGTGATGTATACTAGAGTATTATCTTTGCAAGAAACCCCAACAGTACATTAACGTCTGATATACTCGCGTAAGCTCATTTATTGTGTTTGTTCGTGCTGTACAGCTCTCCTATAAAATAAATTGCATTGAGAAATGAGGAAAAATCTCAAATTTTTTTAGATCTTTTTTTTCAATTTTTAACGTGACTAATGTTTCAGAAATGTAATCTAATCTGTTTCGTGATCATCTACGAGTTCAATTTATCATTGAATTCGAATTGACACAGACGTACTGGCACTGCACAGAGAAAATGGCAAAATAAGATCACTTGCAAAAAATTGTTAACAATATGTACGAACAAAAAAGTGTTTTAAGACGTTCAGGAAATGGAGAAGAATAAGACTGCAGTCAGTGGTATAAATTTGATTTTACGTTTAGACAATGATTTGTCGTAAGGTCTACAATATTGAAATGTAGGATCCAACTAAATTCCCAATAACAATTGAAGTGTTATTACTTTTAATATTCAGTGAAGGTCAGTTTATTAAATAAAAAAATTATATAAACGTCATTGACGTTAAATGTTTGTTTTATGGATACAGCCATGTCGGAAGAAGGATATCTGAAACGAAAAAACGACATTTTCACAAAAGCTACACATGGAGGATTTGATCCTGAACAAGAATCAACTTGGCCGCTTGTACCTTCTATTGCTGTTACCACATCTTTTGAACAAATAGAACCAGGAGAACATAGGGCAAGTATATCAATTTTTATAACAAAAAGATGGAAATGTGCTTTTCTTTCTTTTTTCTTCTAACCCACTGTAACCCAAAGCAGGTGGTTCCTGCAGTACATAATTGTACAAATGGTAAAAAGATGAAAATGCATTTGCCTCTCGTGGCTTTTTGAAATAAAAATCGCCAAAAAAAAAGTAATTGATACAAAAAAATCTGTAAGATTATGTGATTTGTATGCCATCGTGTTAGCTATTTTCGACAACAAGGAGATTCTCTTAATAAGTTATTTATAACACACCAATGTAATGGCGTAGACTGGTACCCCGAGTAATATTATCGCTGTAAATGATTATGACAAAGAATAGTGAAACATCTCAGTAATGTGACTGTTCTAATTGGTATTAAAATTATGATACATGTAATTGTGAACGAAATAATAAAGTAAACATTAGTCTCTATTTTCGACTTTATTAAAATTTCATTATTTTAATCAACTGTGAAACGGATTGAGGGAAATAATAATTAATGGCATAAGGGAGTAAAATATTTTTACTTTCGATTGCCTACCTTATTTTATCCATTACTACATTTTGAAGATTTTATCACATATTTAAGATTTTATCACACTCCATGCGATTACATAATACAAAAGGAAGAGCTGTAGAAAAGTTTTAACTGAAATGTACAGTTATGTATCCACTTTATGGAAAATCAAAAACATAAAAATATTGTTTCATGTCGCTCAGTGTTTATACTTCTAGACTAATGAAATGACCAATTAGCCACTCTTCATTGGGAACGCAGACTTAAATATGTTTCTGAACATGTTTTATGTTATCAAGATGTGTTCATGTACACGTATGTGCATGGTTGTTTTATGTTCTCCATAACAGGAAATCTTGCCATTCACCTTAACTGAAACATGTTTTTGCATTTATTATTATTATTATTATTATTATTATTATTATTATTATTATTATTATTATTATTATTATTGCCACTACTACTACTATTATTATTTTCGAAAAAGTACGCATGTGTCAGACATTTGCTCAATGTCCATTTTAAATACACTCACATTCAAAGGCATGTAAAAACACCAATCTTCCAAATTAAAACCTCGCTCTCTTCGCTTCTATAACTACAATCTCACTCACACAACAGAAAACGAAACGACTGTTTTGAAATGAAACAATAGCTCGATTGCATTTCGTGCCTCAATTCCAAGTTCAATTTTTGTCGGGTTTTGAAAATGATGTAACGAACAAATGACGATAGATAAGTGTTCAATGAATTAATTTTAAGACATTATTAATATATAATTTTCATATAAAAAGTCGGTCAATAAAAGTAATAACACATCTAGGACTCATTGCCTTTCATTAAAAACAATCGAAATCTGACTGAATAGTAAGCTAAAACTTTTTTGTTAATGAAAATACTTGTATAGATAGCTCTAAAGGAAGTCGCCATTTCATTGCTTGGTGTTTCGTTGTCAGAGACACATACAAATGTACTAACTGTATTATATTTCGAAACAGTTAATTATATCTCCTAATAGTTAAATTAAATCTTTTAATTTTAAATATGACTGAAGTATAGATTTAGTCACAATTTCGAATTTACAGTAACATTTTCTTAAAAACGGCTCCAAATTTTTCAAAGAAAATTTCCATATAGGGCGATGTTTCACTGTTCTATAATATTCTTAGAGCCATGTTTCAATTCTACGACTAGGGGATCAAAGAACTGAGAAAATTTCAAGAAAATATCATTTTGCAGCGATAGATAGCTGGTAGCCACAGGATGCGGCTAGATCGAAAAATCTACCTGAGACCAAAGAAATTACAAAATAAATAACTAGAACGAGAATGTCTGTGTCATTCTGTAGCACCACTAGTTTCCTATACTAAAGCAGATCTTTATGATCATTGGGATTAAACAGGTTAATCCCAATGAACCCATTTAATACTGGAGGAATTAAAGTAACAGCAAAAAAGAAAACAATGCCTGTAATGGATAAAATAGATTTAAAATGTGATTCTGTTTTTTTCTGGTTAAAATAAATGATAAATGTCCAGATAAAATTCTTGAAAATGAGACGCCGGTGGCCAAAAACAATTTTTTATTGGTGTCAAAACACTGCACTCACTTAAGACTTATCTCTCAATTACGTAACAAATAAATAGGAGAGATATGTATTGACAATACTACAACACTGTTTTTCGGACCGCCGAGATCGTTAAGGCAGAAGTGCGGAAGCGATCTCGGACTAAAAGATCGCGGGTTCGAGTTCCGCCTCTGGCATTGCACCATATCATGGTATTTTTACAGTTACCATAACTTTCAATCCAATAGTGGTCGCTAAAGACCTAGATGTTGATGCGACCATAAATAACAAAAAAATATCACCATACTATAACACTTTTTTAAAATAAGAAAATAATGCTAAGGAACTCATAATAATGGGCGACCATGAATGATTTAACGCTAAAGAGGGATGGAGGCGGTTTAAGGCAGCGTTATGCTGCGTTACATAGGAGTATGTGGGGGTTATTGTTTAGTGTTTCATAATGCTGACTTTTAAAAAAAATTCAACATTTCCTGAAATAATTTCTTTTATTCAGTCTTATAGTAAAATATTAAAATAATAACATTAATTTAAAAATATAAATCAATTTAAGTTACGAGGCATACATTTTTACAATAAATGGAATTATTTTTCGTCAATTGTGTACTCATTGAATCTGTTAGATTAGGAAGAAAATATTCTAAACTAATCTGTAGTATATTCTAGAATCCAATTAAGTGACACAGTAGACTCGGGGTCTATGTTGCATTCACGTCGGCGGCTTGTGCATTGCTTGTCAGAAATTGTCGCCTTCACGTCCTTCCTTCATTCAAAGTTTGTCCCCAATCTTATTGTTAGATGCAGTTCCGCATCGCCAACTAATTTTGACTTTTTTCTTTTCTTCTTCTTCTTCTTTTTCTTCTTCGTCTTCTTCTTCTTCTTCTTCACTTTACAGGTTAGGCGACCTCACAGTCTCTTCCGTCCTCACTGTCTCTCTCCATCTTTTCCTTGGTCTTCATGCATCTCTTCTTCGTTCTGGTGCTTAACACAAAACTGCCTTTGGAAGTGTATTATCAACCATTTTCTCTACATGTTTTAGCCATTCAGCTAATTTGGACTTCAATTATCATACATTTTAATATATTACACAAAAATAAAATTAATACAACTCATTGCAGATGCTTTGTAAATTATTTTCGTGTGTTGTAAATAAGAGGATCTTGTCGCAAACGTTCCGAAGTAATTTAAGCGGGTTAAAGCGCGTGCTACAGGTGCGTTACAAGGGGGATAGGGATGCTTAGGATGCTCCAAATTAGGGTTAAGTAATATATGTACGCCCCCTAAATAAGGTTTAATCAGTTCAAATAAATGTTAATGAATTACTCAATAAAGTATGGAATACAACGCTGAAAAATGGTTCATAAGCAGAAAAAAATTAAGTACGTTTTTAAAATATATATGATCAGAATTATATCATTGTCCCGATATCTTTAATTGAATCTTCTTTCCAAATTTTAGCATTTCATATACACAAGACTCAGAAATCCAACAAGACAAGTACTGGAGAAATGTCTTGCTGAATTAGACAATGCAAAATATTCGTTATGTTATTCATCAGGCTTAGGAGCAACAACAGCCATTGCGAGCATACTAAGTGCTGGAGATCATATCATTGCTGGAGATGAGATGTATGGGGGAACAGCAAGGTTATTTAAAGAGGTAACAATTTTTCATTTGACATTTTGCCCTATTTTATTGAATGATTTGTTTTTTGTTGGAGCTCAAATATAATTATTATTTCATCTTTTCTAAATGGTTTGTTTCAGGTATTTGGGAAGTTTAAAGTTGAAACAACTATAGTGGACACCCGAGACACTAAAAACATCGAAAATGCTATAAAATCCAACACAAAACTTGTGTGGGTAGAAACTCCAACAAATCCCCTTCTCAAAGTCGTAGACATAGCTAAAGTAGCAGACATTGTTCATAAACACAAAGATATCATTTTAGTTGTTGATAATTCTTTTATGACACCATATTTTCAGGTGAGTAAATAATAGGTTAAATTATTCATTTTGCTTCATTCTATTTATTTTTTGAGGGGAATTGGCTATTTCACTAGTCAGAATCTCATCTAGTTCAATTTTTCAAAATGTAAGTCCACTATCAATTCATGATAGTATTGTATTATCGTTGATAATGTAAGTAATGCACTTATTTTCCCTCTAGCAACCTCTAAACTTGGGAGCTGATGTATCAATGCATTCCCTGTCCAAATATATGAATGGTCACATTGATGTGGTTATGGGAGCTATTTCTACAAATGATTTTGATTTATATGAAAAATTACGATACAATCAACATGGTAATTATTTAATATCTACCTTAATGTATAAAAATGTTTGGGCATAGGGTTTGTATATTCTTGGAGGTATGCTTATGTGACTTTTTATTCCACAATTACTTTCAAACCACAGGAACAATTGCTATCAAATTTTGCAAGATTCGCGACCCCAAACGGTTGCCCGAATGTGGCTGAGTTAGCTCAGGAGCAGCGTTGCCGTCGCCTCTACATCGTCTCTTAGCAGTAGGCTCTGGGTTTCGAGACTCAACGGTGGCGGATTTTCGAAACTAGCTATACCAGTACTTGGTCGGTAATAAGTCGATTTCACCTTCTCTCTTTCGGTGGTTATTCTTTTTAGATGGTTCGGAAGAAAATTCTCATCGACTGGCTGCCCTGATCGGTGGTTTTCTGTCCATCAATACCGAACGAATGCTCGAGCACCTTCAGCCGAGCCGTGGCCCGTGCGATCTGTCTTTCTTCTCCCTTGTCACATCCTCTTCTCTTACTCACTACCACATAGGTGACGAGAACTTGAGGCTGCCCCAGGTGGGGCGGTGCCCCGCTGAAGGAGATATCTCGATGGGGAAATCCCCGCCCTGTTTCCCCCAAAAGGCGTGGATTTGCCTATTGAGGTATCTCCTAGATCGGCGACTTATCTCGCCAACCAGCGTGTTAAGAACACCACCCACGATAAAAAAAAATAACGATAACACTGCATTAACGGGAGTCATTCTCATAGCAGTTCGGAAATATCAATCGATTTTATCCAAAATTTGGTTACACCTCAAAATTTGTGTTACTGAAAATCAGCAATGCGGCGAATTGTTGCAGTACTACCGGATGGCAGTAGTGTTGCTAGGTTTTGCAAGGCGCGACTGATCGGGGGCGGGCAGAGCGGAACGAGAGGTGCGGCCAGAGCCTCACGCGAGGGCAGAGTGGGCAGAGTGAGCAGGGAGGAGAAGGGAGGCCGAAAAGGGAAGGTTGTTATATCCAGCGGTGATTCAGGGATTGATCCAACACCAAACTGGTACATTTTTCTTGCATTCTCACATGCCTTTCTTTCACTATGTAAGTTAAGTTTTTGCCGTGGAGCGCGCACAGTACCATTTTTTCACATTTATTAAGAATAATCTTCATCACACATGATTTTTTGCTATTTACAGGGGAACCTCTCAGCTTTAAAGGTGCTTACCACGAACACTATAGAACACAATACTTATAAAGAATGAAAATGACAACTTTTTTTTATTGATTTGTTAAATTGATTTTTGTGGTAAATAAATACTCGGTAAATGTTGGGTAATCTACTAGCATTTATATATGTCTTCAATCTAAATTAATTTAACCTAATTAATTTTAAACAAAAAAGAATAGTTCATTTAAGTAAGTTAAGCACTTCAGAAGAACTTTATTAATGAAAAATTATTAGAATTTTCTGGAAAATATTGCAATGAACGATTTTACTTGCACTTAAGAGTTTATTGCAATTGGTTTATTGTCAGTTTATCTATTAAATGATTTTTATATTTTCTAGCAATGGGCTTATCTCCTTCTCCATTCGACTGTTACCAAGTAAATCGTAGTTTGAAGACACTTCCGTTAAGAATGGAACATCACATGAAAAGTAGCATAGCATTGGCCAAATTTCTAGAAAAACAACCAAAAATTGAAAAAGTAATTCATCCAGGTGAGGTGAATGAATAGTATTGTTTCAATGACAATTTTACAGAGCATGAAATACTTTATTTTAATTTCAATAGGTTTGCCATCGCATCCGCAACATGACTTAATGAAGAAGCAATGCTTTGGAACAAGTGGTATGATATCTTTTTACATAAAAGGTGGATTAAAAGAAACAAAGTTGTTTATCAAATCATTGAAATTGATTAAATTTGCTCCAAGTTTTGGTGGTTATACAACAACGTTATTAGTACCGTAAGTACTATTTGTAAAATAGTAATTTACTGCAATAGTATGTATAATTTGATTCTGTCAATGAAAAATTTCTTTTAGGTCTCTTATGACCCACACAACGCTGCCTGAAAAAGTCAAACTTGAATATGGAATTACTGACAATTTAATTCGCATGACAGTGGGTTTTGAATCTGTGGATGACCTCATTGCAGACGTCTCACAAGCACTCGAAATAATTAAATAATGAAAAACATTTGTTTTGTTTTTTACTCTTGCAATTGAACATATTTAATATTTGTATTACTACAAAAAATAAATTAACATATTTTCCTTAAAATTTCACGGACAAATCCTAGTCATCTCTCTTCACCCCAGACATTAGGGAAATATGGAGGAATACTGCCACCGTGCGTATTCCACCATCCATGATGTTCGGATTCCCACTGATACAAAAGTGACAAAACCCAGTGGAAGAAGGTAGGGACACTAGGATCCAGGTCGTATGTGTTTCCGTCAAGGTGTTTATGCATAGTTTCACAATACTGAAAAATAGCTGTTTCGATTCAACTTCGTTGTACGTAAGGAGCGGTAAATTAATTTAGAGATCCTCTAGGGTAGAACAAACATGTGATAAATCTATCGGGAATATCGTGTACTTTGAAATTCAGTTACATCATGTGTATGTTATGGGAGGAAATGTGCGTGTTGGGGTAATTTCGCCAGGTGGGGATATGCCTCCATGTTTTCATATTTATACAGATAATTGAACTTGTGACTCGTTTCATCCTTTGAATTAAAAAAAAAACTTTATGTATTGTGGGAAAATAAAATACTATATTTTAATCCTACAGCTACTCGTGGTGCTGTAAGTGGCCATGATGGTCCTTTTGTCATTTCTGTACGAGCAATTAGTTACTCATGACTTAAAATCGAAAATATATATTGTATATCTTAGTTTTTATTTCCTTCGATCTCCGCGATTATTGCTGCAGACGCGTGGCGAGCCTAGTCCATAACAGAAGGTAACCAAGAATTTAATGACTTATTTGGTTTTATTACTTGATTTTAATAGGTAATTATGGATAAGAGAAAGAAACGATATTATGGTGTAATTTGCCTTATTATCACAAATTGAAGATAACCAAGCTTTACGCCTTCTCCTCAAAATACAAGCTCCTTAATCCTAAAAATTAATAATCTACCATTTAATCCCCACCGCAAGGTGGATGTGGCGGTAGTATTCAAGATGTGACGGAAATCTGTGACAGGTGTTTCTCATCACTGTTTATTCTGTATAGCTCAGTTACGCTCAAATAGATTTTGGCAATATCAATACCAAATCCGTTATGTTTGTTAAATGTCGATTCTAAATGCTATTGTGTATTATTGAAAGAATACATGTTCAGTCAGGTTCAGGTATTTAATGCATTAGTAATGATGTTTAGAGAATTTGTTTTCGTTTGATATTTGGTTTATTGATTTAAAATGTACACTTGAACCATTTGTGTAAAGTTGGCAGTGCTGTAAGGAAGTCCCTTTCTGTATCTCACGATGTATTTTTTTCGTATGTATTTCCTCCTGTATCAACCTGCAGTGCAGTTGGAGACCGCTGGAGGCAATACGAGCGTATGCGTATTATATCCGCACGTTTTCTTGAACACCGGAGTATCTACCCCCACTTCTTTCCCAACATTAGTTACATTAAGAATAAATGATAGCAATGAGAGTTGTAGACAAAATCTGGTGACGAGGAATGTTCGCTCCCGTGTATTAAAATGTATTTTTGAAGGAAAAATTAACTACAAATTCGACGTAAAATTCCTTTTGTCAAAATAACCAAACTCCCTACTCCTCTCGCATCTACCGAAGCGAGGGCTCAAGAAAACGTACGCGGATAATAGAAGGATCTTTTATTATCAACAAAATATATCGGGGTAGTGAAGTTTTCGAAATAATTTTATTTCTGTAAAACATTTTGAAACAATAGTGCTTGTGGCAATGTACTAGAGTCGATCGCCGTATTTTTGAAACCAATTTTTTTGTTTTGTTTTGAGTGAATCATGTTGCCGTCAATTGTCTCAATGCAGAACTAATACAAAAACTTGTGTACCCATTGAAAATCAAATCCACAACCACGTGCGCGGAAGTTGTATATACCTGATACGGGCACTGCGCATGGAATTAAGTAATGTTTTGACTTTCATTTAACTTAGTTTTAATTAAATTACTTTAATTGCTTACATTTTATTATATATTAGTGTTTTGAATTTTGGAAATTGCATTTTCGTTACTTGTTGGAGGTGCAACCTCCAGTCTGTTGGGGCACCAGCCACCACTGACATAAAAGTAATTTTTGGAAAAAAAAAAAAAAAAAGAAAGAAAGAAAGAAAGAAAAAAACAACTTTAAATTGAACCTTTTTACTTTAAGGTACGAATTGGTACCACAAAACCCCAAAGAAAGGTGAAAGGCTAAGAATGTGGAATAACGAGATTCTGGAGGGTGTGAATAAAGAGAGTATCTAAAATATCTCCCATGCCAAAACAGGGTATTCTATGGCATCAAACTGCTCAGAATTTTTACAAGGAAGGTACGCAAAACGACAGGGCCAGACACTCAACTGATCTGGAGCATAATATTTATGGGTGCATGGCAATAAGTTATAAAGTAATGCAACTTTTGAATAGAGATGTGAAAGGTATTGCAAATATTAAATTTACACAACTTGACTAATTTATCTGATATTATAAACTTTATGGATATAATCTGAATATGAATGCTAAGAAGAACCCATAAACATAGCAAGGGAAATCGACGAAATAGAACACGAGGAACAAGAAGATGCCTTAATAAAAATTAAAACTGAAAAACCAGGAAAGCGATGTTATTAAAGGAGAAATATCAATCAATAATCAAATATGCTTCAGAAAATTGAAGGAAGCGGCTCTTAAACATTCTTAAATGATGTTGGAAGAAAACGTGCATATCCCAAAAGTGGAAACTCGCAGAATTATGCGGGATAATGCTTCCAATTGATGATAAAATTATGCAAAAGCCTGCAAAGTATGTATGATAGACCAGACTGCAAATGTATTAACAAATGACAAAATAAAATAGCGAGCCCTTGCTTTCTGGGAGTAAGCCTTACTCAATTGTAGAATTTCAAATTCAGGTTCATATTCGTCAACCTGGTCATATTTTGTCGTCTTGAGTTATCATACCGTATCAACATTCAGTATCGGTTTCATATCATTCATTAAATATTTACGCAACGCACAGATGGTGACTATCAGCTACAAAGTTCAATTACAATTTTGTTTCTGGATCTCTATAGGTAAATACTTGATTATTGGTTTAAAAGCATATTTTTAAACTAATAATTGAACATTGTAAAATTAATTGTAAAAAATATGATTGAAATGAATAATACTTTTCGAAAATAGGCGACGAAAAAGGCGATATGGCATTTTTGTTCTCAGTCCGTACGTATATAACATAGGAGACAGCACACTATCTCGTTTACAGGTTCTGCTATCATTTATGGAAACATGTCACGATATAATGACGCAAATTCATACACCAAGTGCTCTGCTAAAACGTTTGATCTACTGCTTTCTTCTGGGTTCGCAGTTCAAGTCAATGCTCTCCCACACAGCAACCTTGAATTTCAGCGCCGTTGTACTCAAGGCCTCTGCAAATATGAATGCCAAGATCGCTCGTGTCACATCACGTGCTCCTCACTCCTCAGAGTCTAATAGACCTTGTGAGGCGTAGTGAAAGATCCAATATTAACTGTAAATATTTGACTTCTCTCAGAAAATGCCAGTGTAACATCAAATGACTTTGCACGGACAAATTTGAAATCAACGTTCTACATTTACACTAACCCTAACAATGAATCAATGTAAATCTCATAAGTGAATCTGGATATTTTAAAAATTGTTTAAAAATAAGAGTTTAATTTTCAAGATTCATGGTTATAAAATAAATATCATCAGGGATTTATCTTTGGAAACGTGTTTCTGATAACTAGTTTTTAGGATTGCAAAGGTAAATAAAAACAATGTTACATAAAAAACATTGACAGGAGATGAATGTTCTTAATTTTGAAGGAGTAGTTATTCAGATGTTTTGCTGGAAATTCGTTTTGGGTATATTAAACTACTGGTAACAACGCTTGTGCTTTTTCTGGAACTAAGACTGCCAATGTAACAAGGATTGTAAAGTACTTGAAGATTCTCCTCCTATCAGCGGAGGTTCTACAATTATCCACGCAAGTTTTCTTGAGCCCTCATTTCGCTAGATGCGACGGGTGGGGGATAATTATTTTATTGACAGGACTATTAAGTAAAATCTGTAGCTCGTTTTTCGATGCAAACTATTTTCTATTAGGCAGGAGCAAACACTTCTGGTTATCAGAGTTTCTCAACAAAACTTGTTGCTATAATTTATTCTGAATTCAACTAATATTATTAAAGGAGTGGTGGTAGGTATACCAGGGCTCAAAAAAACGCCACTGAGGAGAAGCCGAGGAAATGTTTTAAAATTTACATTATACTCTAAATTGCAAACATGTCTGTTTCGAGTAGTATTTTAATCTTTCAATATCGACTGATATCTGTTTCTCCCTCTCAATACATTGGAAACACTTTGGTCAGCCCTCCCGTTGCTATAGCGAGATACGAATTGTAAACAATCTGACCTTCACGTGGTTCTTCTCGACGCCGGGACAGCAGCATCTGCAGTCCTGCTGAGACATCGTACGACAGTGATCTCGAGTGAGGAAAGAAAATAACAAGTGAAAGCAATCAAAATTAGGGAAATTTGCTGTAAATCCGGAAAGGTAATCTATAATCAATAAGGATCAATAACATTAAGTGTATTGTTTCTTAAAATACAGCAATATTTACTGTCACTTGCAACAAATTTAGGTCTACTTTTAAAAATACAGAATATTTCATATCAGGTGCCTAAATAACATTGTAGAGAATAATATTAATATGTGTTATAAAACTACAAATGTGTAGGTTTATTGAGGTGTACATTACATTGTGCATCGAATGCGCAGATTTTTTAATTAATTAATACTTTTGAACCAGGAAATACGTAACACGGTTAACGCTTCAGACTACATACTATTCAAATCACTTACGTATCATATTCTTCGCGAATATAATGTAATATTTCAATTGAGATTTTTTTCGCAAGTTTTGGAGTTTTGTTTTGAGAATTAATTTATTTTAAGGGATAATTTTTGTTTTAAATTTTAAAAAATCAATTTCTAGCCTCTTAACTTACGCAGTATAGATAAAGTTCTGTAATGCTGCGGGGAAACTAGCGGTGCTACAAGCACGTACTTTCTCGCGATATTGTTAATGGTTAGGTATAGGCCCCGGATGTTTATGGAATGTCATATTTGTTTTCTTTGCGTAATTTCCATGGAAAATATAAGATAAGCATGATTTTTATCTACAGTGACTAAAATCATGCAATTTTCTCGTGTTATAAAAAGTCATTTTAACCCTTTGATCATTTTCCGTTAATTTTTTGTATTATGGCCAAATTTTTCGAAGATTTTTTTTGAATTTTTTGCCATTTTTATCTTTTTGATTTAATTTTCGCATTCTTGCTTTCAGTCGTCTCAAAGAGATTTTTCATATCTTCTAATATTGTTGTGTATAATTTATTTCAATTTCTGTCTTTCCTATAAATATACATGTATCTGAATTAGGAGGTTAAGCTTTATAGAGGGAGAAAAGCGTAGAAAGCACCAGATGCGAAGGAAGTGTTAGTTTCCTTTTGTCAAGTTTTGTCCCAAGGTCAACTACTTCTATAAAATTTATTTAATAACTTTAGCAAAGAGAATTTTCTTCAAAGGAGACGTGAATTGTGAATGTGCTAATTTTAAAAGAATATTTTCAAAACATTGGTTATTTAAACAGCTGAAAGCTAGTTTGAAGGTTTCGAAAATGCAATCAAAATTTTAGTCATATTTTCATGTTTTTTTAGGCCATAAATGCTTGCATATTTATAAAATTTTTAAGTCAAACATCCTGGCCCTAGTTATGTAATATTATAAAATGATCACATCTGTCTTATACTTCAACTACCATTTGGATCTGGGAAAGTGGACGAAAATCTGATCGAGATGAAGGTCATTGACCCAACAGCTGAAGTACAATATTTGTTACAAATTCTTTAGAACATTACAATCCAAATGGTACATAATACATTAAATGTCATTATACTCAAAATTAACATAAAAGTCGGCAACACCACGCGCGTATCCATCAAGATAAATCGTATAAATTAGAATGGTATCTAGACCCTGGATGGCTCAAAGCAATAAATATTCCAAATTAATCATCTCGATATTACTTTGCTCTTCGGGCAAATGGTTGCGAGAAATCATGTTCTTCCTCGCAATATTTTTAACGCGTACGTAATATGCGTTTACATTGCAACTAAATATAGATATACGTTTTCTCACCTAATGCTCTACGATGGATATTATGTTAATTAATAATAAGTTAAATAATGAGAAGGGATTTTCACAATAATCAACACCTCCAAGCACCTCTCAAATTAGTTTTAGAGGCTGACACCGCCTCAAACGGAGCGTTGGAAATTTGAATTTAACAAATTACTTTCCAATTTACGCAAAAAATACTCATATTTTCGAAAAATTCAACCTGAGCTCATTGGAAGATTTTTTGAACATACAATATTTCATTAAGAAAAAAGTTGAGAACCACTTCTTTGAAATTCTTGAAAATGTCTCAGGAGTTTCACGTAAAGTACACAAAATCTCACAAAATTAAAATTCAAGGGATCACTACATCACCCAGATCGATTGGGGAAGTTCCCTTGTTACAGTACCATGGATCTGGTATACTGCAACAGTTCTTTTATTCCGTTGGCAGCGATTTGTTCACATTATTGCATTCAAACATTTACACGTGCGTCAAATAATGAATAAAGTTTCTCCAAAACAACATTTTTATGAAAAAATAGCACAAAATCTGGCATTTTCAGAAATGCTCACGCATTTTCTAAAAAATGGCTCCAAATTTTGTCTTCAAACTTCTTGAACGAAAAATGCTAATTGCAGCTTGTAAGCTGACATAAAATTAATTTTGCTCTATTGTATTTTTAATTTACACAAATGTTTTTTTAAATAACTCTCAAGCCATTAATATGGACATTTCCGTTGATTTATATAGTAAATTACTGCGTTTGTGAATGGAAGTGCTTCAAATTACAAACAATAAAGTTTTTTCAAAAGATTTGAAACAGCTTACAGTAACGCCATTTTCTCAAAAAGGCTCCAACGTTTCCAACGAAATTTCCTTACAAGACGAGGTGTTACTCTTCAACAATATTCTTAAAGTAATATTGCGGTTCACTATTAGGAAAGCGAAAACTTCAGAATTGTTAAAAAAAAAATACACTTTCAGCGGATATAGACGGCATCTGGCTAGAGTATGAGGCAAGTCTGAAAAGAAAAGCCCAGATCAAAGAAAATAGAAAATTAGTTCGAAAAAGTGTGTGCCATCCTGTAGTACCAATAGTTTACAAAAAGATGAGGAGAATTGGAATACGTCGTAAGAACATATATCCAATTCTGAATTTCTTGTATCAAGCACCCAACAAACTTGTAAACCGTGATTTCGTAAGCTTCCGCGACCGGAGTTAGTATTGCCTAGGCTATGGGGATGCTGTGGTGGCCTAAGTTTCGGCGAACATATTTTGGACTTCCTCAGCAGTACGCTCTGAGGAGGGCTACAATTTATTGGCTGAAACCTCAGCCATCACGACAGAGACGCGGCACGTTTCGGATAGCCTACAAATACAAACTTGTAAACCATTGAGATTTTTGGTAGTTATGGAAGAAAACAATGTTATTTCTAAAAAATATATATTATACTAGTGGATCCCGGCAAAGCTTTGCTATTGCAGTGTATTACACATCACACACTACTGGCCACGTGATTGTTAACCACTTTTACACTACGCTGTGCAAAAATTCGAATAAATATTTTCTCGCAAGTATGGGTTTATTCTACGTCATGGTTGTCAAGTATCCAAACGTTCTCCCTTATATTTTGGCATGCATTCGTTATGACACTACCTTGCAGAAATTTGGTTTACTTGTCCGAGATTGAAGTAATAATTACGGCCGATTTTTCACAATCGCAAAGGCAGAATACTTGTATTCAGTGAATCCTTGTCTGTGCGGCGGGTTACATGAGTTCAGGGGGTGTTTGAGACGTCATATACGAACAAATCAACAATGCCCCCATACGTCCGATTTAATTCAAACAACTATTTAAACTCCCATTACAAACACTAACAAAGAAAGAAAATTTCTGCGAATTCGGCAGTTGTTTTTGCGTCTACATGCGACACACGTACGCATATTCCCTTTTATTTATGTATAGATTGGCTAAGGTTCCATTAAAATACATCCAACACAGAATTGAAGCTTCTCTGATCGCTGAAAAGAACGCCGAAACATTGGTTTACAAAAATAAATACTTTAGACATTTTTGCTATTAAAAGGGTAAAAACAACATTCACGTTTATTTTCTTTAAAAACTATTTATCTTGATCCCAAGCGTCTTCACTCAATACGTTCTAATTGGTGATAAAAATATTTGGATGTGGTCCTGAACGTTTCTTTTACTTGTAGGTGACCATACATTGGGTGGTAGATGCGTGGATATCTACCTCAGCCCTCTTAGGAAATGGTTCCGAATTTCGCGAATCACGAATACTTTCATCTTTCGATCCTGGCGTAGCAGACAAAGAACACATATTACTTAAAATCATATTATCTTCGAGCCTGTCTAAAATAAGAGCTCTCTAATTCTTGATAACCCACATTTCGTCTAGAATACAGTACTGGAGGAAGAAAAGGGGGTTTATGTTCTATAAATGTAGTGCATGCTATATCCCGGTAAGTGGCGGCGTTTTTTTCCCCCCCTCGTTGGAACCTAAGATCCGCTGCCGGGCAATACATCGGCTTGCGATTTCCTACACCTGGTATCTCCTTCATCGGGGCACCCGGCGGAACATGCTCCAAATTCATGTGGGAGAGTAGTGCGCGTAGGGGCAGAGGAAGGGGTCATGTGTGGTAAAATAGTGCGTGTGTAAAGACCCGTTTCGTAAGATTCTGCTCCGGTACTGTCGGAAAAACCACAGGAAAACTACCGATGAGAGCAGCCGGCCACTAGAATTCTCCTCAGAGATCCCGTATTCGATCTACAACTGCATGGTACTGCCGAAAATCTGCAACCTTCGGAGCAAGACTACTCGGACAGTTTTCCTTCCATTTCAACAGATCATTCACGAGCACTCGAGTTTTGCGTTCAGTTTGACTTATTACGCAAGTGCAGAAGCATTTGGTCCTATGCTTTGCGTATGAAAATATTAAATGTAGTTTTTCTCCTTCCAATAGCTTTTTTTTCTGTTCTCAACGTTAAATAAATAAATTTAACAGGCACATGTGGATTACAGGGACCATTTTTACTTCGCTACTTACATCGCAATGGCTCTTGAGAATCCTACTCTTCCCTAAAAATATCGGTGTGACGTTTTACTAGTTCAGTTACACTTTAGAACGGAATTTCAAATAGTACTCTCTGCACACACGAACCCAAATAAATATTGGCTTCTAATTTGTATCTTCTTTATGTGCAGAAAATGTATGAAGATTACCTTGAAAGAGATGATTTTGGATTTGTTACCAGAGCCATCAATGAAGGATATACTCCAGATGATGATGCATATAATGCAATTGTGCCGCCCATATCACTGTCTACATCATTTCAACAGCAAGGGCCATCTCAAAACAAGGTGTGTGTGTATATATATATATATATATATAATATATATATAATATATATTATATATATCTAATATTATATAATATATATTATATATATATATATTATATATATATATTTGCCCCGAACTTCCGAAGTCACTTTAATATTTTATTACTGTCCACAGGGGTTTTTATACGGAAGATTTGGAAATCCTTCAAGGCAGATGCTAGAACAATGTCTTTCATCATTAGACAATGCCAAATACGCGCTATGCTTTTCTTCGGGACTAGGAGCTACAACTGCAGTTCTGAATCTTCTGTCTCCCGGGGATCATATAGTAGCAGGAGATGACCTATATGGTGGTTCCCACAGATTACTAAGTAAGGTAAAGTATTTATTAATACTCCTGCAGAAGAAGCAATTTAACTTGATGTTTCATGTGTTGCTGTGTCATGTTATTCATATTGTTTCAATAGCTTTCTTCACTTTCTGAGGAAAATTCTATACTTAAAACATACAAACCGATCTTCGATCGTTTTAATCACCAGATGAAACAGATTTCTCATAGACCAAATTATGTTTTGTTTTTAAATATTTAACTAATAGTGTTAATACCTGGTTTGTTGTTTGTTATAGGTAGCAGGAAGACTCAACATACAAACTAACTTTGTGGATTTCAGTGATCTTTCGAACGTAGAGCAAGCAATTACGAAAGAAACTAAGCTTATCTGGTTGGAGTCTCCAACAAATCCTCTACTAAAGATTACGGACATTGCAAAAGTTTCAGAAATAGCACATCAGCATGAAAACGTAATCGTTGCAGTTGACAATACATTCTTGACACCTTACTTTCAGGCAAGTTGTGTACAATACATTTTTTGAATATTGACTTTTATTTTGTTATTTCCGTTCAGTGCAGGGTATGAGATGTGTTCGCAATAGGCAGCACTACACGCGCATGCACATGCACACACACACTTGTTTCCACATCTGTTTTTCAATATTAATATAGATAAATATAAAATTTCCCTCAGATCCTATCCTCCTCTTTTGAACCAGGCCTAAGGTGCAAAGTCAAGATAAAAGAATACGTGGATGTAAAATAATTTTAATTTATTTAAAGACTTCATCATCACAATAGCAAAATAGTATCTTTGCAGAGAAACATTATATTTATATTCATAGACCAAATAATAATTCATCTAGAATTAAAATTGTTAAGTGTCTGGCTTCTCCCATGTAGATATGTAATTATATAAAGCACATTATTTTCTACATTTCCACAGAGTTGAAAATCAATGTTTTTTAAATAGAGAAAGAAATCTATTTGATTCTTTTAAGACATTTTTTATCTTGAAAAATCGATTACAACACAAATAATTTTCTTCAGAGGCGATTACAATGAACCATTTTTCCTGCTTGCAGAAACCTCTTTCTCTAGGAGCTGATATAGTCATGTACTCCTTAACTAAATACATGAATGGTCATGGAGATGTAGTTATGGGATCTGTTGCAGTTAATGATTTACATCTTTATGAGAAGCTCAAGTTTTTACAAAATAGTAATTAAATTTGTACAAGTATATTAAACCATTATACAAAAAATAAGATATTCAACAGGTAATTAATCATTTACTGAATTTTGTGGTGTGTTAAACAGTAATGGGCATAGTACCATCCCCATTTGACTGTTACCTTGTCAACCGCAGCCTGAAAACATTGGCCCTTCGAATGGAACAGCACATGAAGAGTAGCATGGCAGTAGGATTATATTTGGAATCACACCCTCAAGTTGATAAAGTTCTTCATCCAGGTAAAATAATAAGTTTATGGACAATATTAAACTCCACTATGACTTAAAAAAAAAATAATTTTTCACTACAAGTAACTTTTGTTGACAGGTTTACCTTCCCATCCTCAGCATACATTACTAAAAAAGCAATGCTATGGATACAGTGGTATGATATCTTTTTATATCAAGGGTGGACTTCATGAAACTAAAATATTTCTTGCTTCCTTGAAGATAATACGACATGGAGGAAGCTTGGGAAACTATACAAGCCAAGCAATGATACCGTAAGTAACATGCACTATCTAATAGGAATGCCTAATGTTAACTTGATTTAAAAATATTTCCTTTGTACTAGGGCTCTCATGACACATACTGCCCTAACACCTGAGGAACGAACTCGCCTTGGAATCACAGACAACTTGATTCGCATGTCAGTTGGTCTTGAAGCAAAAGATGACATAATTGCTGATATTTCACAAGCATTACAAGCTATAAGGGAACAAAATTCATAAATAAACCTCATAAAATGCATCAAGTTTATATTTATTCCTAATAATGCAAGGTTCAAAATATTGTAGAAAATGTATAACTTATGTGGTGGATCTGTACTACCAAATTTAAGTGGTTTTACCAAATATTAAGGTAGATTCATTATATCTCCACTACTAAACATGCTACGGTAACAACACTAGAAGTGGCCACTTCAGTATAAAATTTGAAAACCAAGTATTGAAGGCTTCTCACTTGCTTCAAACTTGCAGAACATGGAGCTTAAACCTTCTAGTGGTGAGAATTAAATAAAGAAAAATGAAAAAACAAGGACAAATAATAAATAACGAATATATTTTAAGAATAAGTGCGGAAAATATCTTATTGGAATAATGTACTATGAATTGGTACTTTCTGGACTTTTTCTGTACTCTTTTTTGTTTGAAAACCAGCTCAGGCTAGAATATCGATTAGCAAACTGAGTTGAGTATCTGACCACTACAAGAATTTTCCAATTTTCAAGTGACCATTACTAGAACAAAATTGGGGTTGGGAAATAAATTACTAAAAAATAGGACAAATTACAAAATTAACCATTATTAAGTAAGGGATCTAGTCAGAAAGAGGTATGCTAATGTCCCTTTGAGTTTCACTTAATGAATTTAGTACTACACAAACAAAAACGTTTTTAATTTGGCTGTTATTGGTGCTTTTACCCGAACCTGAATGTTGAAATTAACATTTTTAGTATCTTGAATATTTTCAAGCAGGAGTGGAAATCATGTTAAGTCACTCGGCAAAACTTTGGGCTACAATGCCATTTTAAATGGGTAGAGTAGTGCTTCAAATTACAACTTCCTGAGCTCTAGCGAGGAGGGAGTGGGTAACATTAAGCTCCTCATCAGTATTTGTTGCAATACAAATATCATCTATGAATTGTAATCTAGCCAGAAACTTCATAAAATATTTAAAAACTACGCAGTTCACACAATTCAAATACCAAGTTCATCTGTATCTGTCTTCCTTGCCAACAAAAAAACTTGCTGTCTAATAAACAAGTGTGGGCGCAATGTTAATGGAGTCTCATTCAACGTACACATTTAAAACATTGTGATATTCATCACGTTTACATTTAATATTTAATGTGTTAGTGTTAAATGTTTACTAAACTTTACAGAATACTCTTTAAGAAAAAAATTAATAACAAAGATTAGATTTAATATGTATATAATGAACAAGATATGAACATTATATTTATAGCCATAATTCATAATATATAACTATACAAATAACACAGTGACAACACTAATTCATTATGTACAAAAATATAACAGAAATCAAATTGTGATACATTCTTGCAAATTTATCCACACTCTGTGTTGCAAAAAATAATTTGACTGATTGTTTGAATACCAGTCTGTTCCATTTCAGCAACAACTTCTCATTAAAAATGATAAATTATTTGTACACTAAGATTAAAAATAATACTGCAATTCATGCACATTACCTTTCAAAATTGTTTTCAAGCTATAATAAATTGTGGGTAAACCCTTATCTGAGCTACTCAAATGATTTAACAATGTTATCTTTCTGACATAGTGTGTTTCCCCCCAAAAAAACTTCTTCTATAGTATCACAAGTCACCACCAAGATGTGTGTGTCACCACCCAACCAAGTCACCATACGAATTCATTCATGGTCCATTAATTTGTATCTTTCAACTATTTGAACTGTTAACTAGTGCTCCTGCTGTGACAATCTCCTCTTGCTAAAGCAAGAGTACCACAAGCTTGCATAATGCCTTGCACAACACTGTTTTGAAGAGCATGAGGGATACTGGGTTTGCATGATGCCAAGTGTAGTTTGGCACTTTCAACACACTGTCAACAAAAAACATTTATTCTCATATTATTCAGAACTGGAGTATGAAAGAAAAATAAGTTTATGCAAAGTATTGATTGACATCACATTTTATTAATAGTATCTCTCAAGACTCTGTTCAAGTATTTTCATTATGCAGTCACTCACATCACATATTTGGAATATATGAAGAAATTCTTCTATTTAAAAAAAAAAAAATTGCTTCCATGAAACAATATTAGGATTTATCATTATAAAATTACATTCAGAAAGCATAAATTTTCGAATTTTTTGAGATATCCAAAGCCCAATATCTAAGCAAGCACTTCTTTACCAAAAAAGTTGCAAACACACATAATAAAGACCTTAGCCCAAGCTGCAATCTGCTGAAACAATGCAGCTGAGAAAGGCAAAAATGGAACTTCATCTTTCTGATCGTTCAGATTACTATACCCAACTATGGATTGCTTCTGAGACTTGATTGTTGATCGAGATCTTATCTCAAAATTCAATAATACAGTGTAAGTTATCTCCCAGGTTCCTTCCAAACTAAACACAAAATTCAATGTGTCCTCTCCGAGCGGCCTTCTACCAGTAGGACAGGACTAAGACATCACACTCCGAGCTATGTGTCGCCATCAATCTGTCATCTCTCAGATGCAGGGTTTCGATGACTTAAATCAAATGATTTATATCAAGTATCAAGTGATTCACCCAAAAAATCATTGATTTAAATCAAAAATATAATTTATTGTGAATTTTATTAATCATTGATCCACATTCTCAACCATTTAATTTTCTGGAATGGTTTATAGCCTACACTCTGTTTTCCTGCTTCAATCACAGTTTGTTTAAATGAACTCCAAAATATCTCAATATTTTGTTTCTCTACCTTCTGAAGTTTTTCTTTCAGTCTTCTTTCATATAATATTCTGATACTTTCACCTTGTAGAAGGAATACCTTGAGTTTAGGAGGTGTTTTAATTTTATTTTCCTTAGTTTTTGTTTGCTGTACTGTGAGTATAATTTTGTTCTCTGGTGTAGAATGTCTGTGCCTATTCCACATCCTCAAAACACTTAAAGGCTTTTGACATAGTTAAATAAGTTCCTGCTGACTGATACAAGTGAATTTGTGGTTTTTCTCATGGTTGAAAGAACTATATGTTATTCTTAAGTTCTTGAACAGGCAAAAGTGAAGTAGCATTTTTTCAGAGAGAGAGCGAGTGAGAGAGAGAGCGAGAGAGAGGTGGTGGTGTGTGTGGTGGTGGTGTGTGTGTGGTGTGGTGTGTGTGTGTGGTGTGTGTGTGTGGTGTGTGTGTGGTGTGTGTGTGTGTGTGTGGTGTGTGTGTGGTGTGTGTGTGTGTGGTGTGTGTGTGTGTGGTGTGTGTGTGTGGTGTGTGTGTGTGTGGTGTTTGTGTTAGAGTTCTGTGAATAGTTTAGGTGCTCGTGTTGTTCAAAACAAGATTGAGACAAACATTTTTCAGAATAAAAGGACCCCAAACGTGTATTTCCCTGAAAGTAGTAATAATAGGTCTGTAAAGGTAGTAATTGAACTAAGAGCCGGTTTCACCAAACGAAGAGTAAGAGTTTACTCTGGAGTAAATCATGTTTACTCGAGAGTAACTTCTTGGAGCGTTTCACCAACACTTTACTCGAGTGTAAATCGCTTACACGAGAGTAAATTCGAGAGTAACTTTACACCGCGAAAATCCGTCGGGTCAAGTAGGGAGTAAATTCAGTTTTCAATGATTAAATGATGAAGTTACACTAACTGATATTTCATGAATTCGAGCTTAAATTCATTACGATAAATCAACATAAATGAAGTTTGAAGCTTTGAAAAAAGAATTTTACCAGAAATTGTACCAGAAATTTGATACTGCTTAATAAAAACCAAATGTCCAAAGATACAACTTAATTGATTAGTTTGAAATTAAGGATAAAAAAAAACAAAACATTTTACCTTTTGTTTGAATGAAATAGAAGGACTCATTTGAAATTCAGAATTAAAATCGACAGCAACTTGCTGATTTTCCTCTACAAGAGAAAATATGGCTGCCATATCTTTTAACATATTTGCCACATTCAGTCCATGTGATGTCACTGTTACTGAAAACATGTAAGGAGTTCCATATGGTGTCGTCTCTATCTCATCAGAATGAACTGTGAGACATCTGTTTGGAAACAAAAAACTAGTTATAATGTATTTATTATGATAGTGAGAAAACCAAACAATGATATTTAACGTCACTCACCTGAACTGAGATGCTAGAGTTGGATTAATAGGGCAATATGGTGCCAATATAAAACTAACAATAGGTGAAGCCGCTGTCTGAGAAAACCACTGTTGGATGTTGCTTTGTGTACTCAAATCCTGAAGAGAGGGGTTAGGGAGAAATGTGGGGTGTGAATGATACCACCCTACCACTTCTAAATTAGCTCCTTGCAACTTTTCACTTGCTTCCGTCTGGGAAACTACAGAAATGCTTAATTAAATTGTTTTTACTTTTCGAATTATCTTCATTGTGTCAAATAAGAAGTATTTTGTAGCTTGTGGATAAGATATAGAAATCATACCTGGGCACATATCACAGTGAACACCACTACTGTTGCTGCGACATGGCAAAGCCCTCTTGATGTATAGCACACTATTAGCTACATCAAATGTGCCTCCAAGTAATCCCGCCACCTCAGTATGAGAAGAGTGAGCATGCATGTCGACCACCAAAAGAGCCTCCACATTCATGTGAACAATAAATGGAGCCTGCAAAAAAGTGGGAGTATTTGACTGAGCTCTTCTTTAATCTTGTTCACACAACGAAGGATTAAGAATGATAAAATATATTCAGGCTTGGATAAATTATTGTAATTCTTTTACTATTGCACACTATAATAAATTTACATTATGGATATCTCTCATTAGTGTATAAACAACACATACTAATAATTTATATGAAAAACGTAATGTAAAGGTAACTTCTTACAGGCTTGGAGTCTGAATATTTTTGGCAATAGATAAGTTTGATAGTTTTCGTTTTAGTAGACTGTCCTTTATTTCCTTTTGACACAGTATCTTGAACAACAGTTGTGTGAATAGCTTCCCCACTTTCACTGTGTGTAATGGTGTAGCCTCCATCTCCATCAAGAGTAAATGCAGGATTCTGTCAAAGAGAACAATTATCAAGAAATGGAATGCAACATGTGAATTTATAGTAACAAATATGGTTAAAATTTTTCCAATTATTTATATTTAAATATCATAACTAACAAAAAATTAGTTCCCCCCCCAGAATACTAGGTTCTAAAGTTGAAATTCTTTCCTCTTAAATGCTTTTCATTTACATATAATATAGCCTATCTTCACTTTCTAAACCTTTCTCTAGAAACTATTTTAAAATACATTCATTAGAAAGGTAAAATATAGAAAAGAAACTTTATAAAGTAGAACTCTGCTAGTCTGAACTAATTAGGAGTGTGGTCTGTTCGGATTATCCGAACAAATGCACGATACATATATAAATACATCTATAGGATTACCAGACACAATGCAACGTTGTGTGCAATGTGAGAGAAAATGGCAATGTAGTGTAGCGATCGCATCATCAAGCAAATTCAGTTCCTTACGAGAAAAGATTACCAATTTGCAAGTTCCTCTAAGTGAAAATTACTGCTACATAAACATGTGACCGTAGCGTAGTTACACTGTAGTTACCAGTGAAATGAACGTTTCATTTCAACAACTTGTTTCAATAATTAGTTGTTCAGTTCTGCAGTATTTATAAAATTCTTTCTAGACACTACAAAAAAGCATTTTATTTATAGTTTACTTTTCCTCTATCTCAAATTTTGTTCAGTTTATCTGAAATTTAAAATTTATGCAGATTGGATTGGAGAAGTTCTACTGTAGTTCATTTTAAGCGTGCAACTGAAGGAATGAAGAGGAAAACTGTGAAAAAACTTGTAAAAATTGATTGTGCTTATAATTTTCCAAATTTAATTCAAATATACTGTTTTGAATTGAAATGAAATATGAATCATTTAATAATGCTGAACCAATTCAAAATCTTAAAACAATAGGTTTTATCCTCATAAATACACGGAAACAGTTCTTCCCTACCTTTTTCTTCTTACGAGGTCTCATTGCACCAATCCGAGCCTGCTGCATAGCAGCTAGTTCATCTTTACTAATTTTCTTGTGTGTAGGAACAATTGGTATACTCTGAGCAGCAGCATTTAAGTACCGTGCTTGTTCTGCAAATTCAGTACTTAAAACTAATTTTCTCCTGAACAATTAATTCACTATTCCAAAAACTTTAGATATCTCTTACCACAGCCAAAATTAATAGCTCCTATTTGTTCCAGATATGCATGTATACGCCCAATACAATTGACATCACCACAATGTTTCAAACCAGTTCGCACAGACGTTTTAGTTATGTATGCTGGACGACTTTGCCGCCAGCATTCCAATATATGATTACGAATCTGAAATACATCACATTCTTTACAGAGAATAATTAACAGCTACTAATTCTACAACAAAATTATTATTTCTACAAAGCTTTGTTAATTTAATAGTACACTAACTTTCAAGTAACGTTTAGGTGTTTTGGCAGATCGCCCTTCAAAAAACTCCATATGTATCATTCGTTCATCATCACTTATCACCTCAGTGTCGAGAAAAACTTCTTCTCTTGGTGGTGGCATACTGAATATCAATTCAAGAACTTCATGATGAGAGTGACCAGACCTGGCTGCCTCCTCTAGATTAGTACCATCACATTCTTTTGTTTCTCTTCCACTGACATTAACATCAAATTGTTCACACTCATGTGCTTGTTCCCTAACTGCATTCTGTAAAATATACATTTTCCTCTTTTTAATGATAAATGTAATAAAACATTATGGTAAAGAAAGATTTTTTTAAAAATTACAAAGGAGTTTTAAAAAATTAAATGAATTAACTACAGCACAATATGCATCTCCAACATATTTTTTTATTAGAGAGAAGTATTATGACAAACCTATTTAAGGACTTACATAAACAGACAATACACGTGGACAGTGGAGTATATTCTAAAGTCATCTATCTACACTTCTCCAAAGCCTTTGGTGGTCTCTAAACTCAAACATAGAGGAAAATTACTATTCTGAATGCAGGCATTCTTGAAGGAGAAAGAATTTAGCATGAGAGGAGGAAATAACATTTAAGCACCAATAAAAATTATAACTGGAGTCCCATCATAAAGATCATTCCTTGGCCCTATTTTGTTTATTCTATACACCACTGGCTTGATTGCTCACATCAAATCCAAGTCCTTATCGTAGGCAATGTCACAAAGATTTATGTCAATTCCAGCATCAACTCCTTTGAGTTGCAAGACACCTTGACAAAATCTATGAATGGAGAACTATGGATAATCAGTTGAATAACAAAAATGTGGTAGTGCACACTGGGAGGAATAATCCTCAACACCAATACACTAAATGTGGAAACACAATGATACCAACAAAATATACAAAGGACTTTTGAATTTTAATGACTAGAGCATGGAAGTTTCACAAAATGCCTTTTTATTATAGTTGTTACAATTTGAAGACTTTCAACAATAGGAATCACTTACGGATATCTGGGGTTGCTTTAGATTTTCATTTTGCATACTTAAGTATTTTGCCTTTTTCTTTGTTTATTTTGTTTTTTTCTGTTCTTGATCAAGCTGGAAACTTACCTCCAAGCCCAGACAACATGAAGGAACTATGTTTTGTCTTTCTCTGGAAGCAAAGGTCCCAGAACCAAGTTGTGTTAAAAATCTAAACGGGATAGGGACTTAATTCCAATCAACATTTTTGGATTCTTTCAATGACACTGACAGGCTTTGCTAACTGACAAAGAACCCAAACCTACTTTAGGGAATGGCTTCAGATTCTTTCAGATGACATAGCTATCTGAATATGATAAAAAAAATTATCACCACAATTTTTATTAAATTTTGTTCTCGGATAGCCTAAAGATCAGAGAATGATGCAAGTGGTAAGTCAGAGAATGGAGGCAAGTTATGGTATTCAAAAATTGAAAGCTCATTTCAATGTAATCAAACCAAGGTTCTGTGAAATTATTCTTGCTTCTCTATATTGGGGTTTGCAAATTTTGTAAGAGTTAAATTTGCTCATGTTTGTTTCATTTGTAAAAGTTAGCAATGACTACCGTTTCTGGCTTTTGAAATAAACACAGATATGCATCACACATGCTTTGATTGAAATAGTTGAATTTTCTAAGTAATAACTGAGTTTTTAGTAAACCAGAAATTAAAATATTTCAATATTTTGCAACTATTTCCAAAAATGCAAGAAAGTATGTGCTGTTGCAGCACCTCTAGTTTTATAACAATTCCTTTTAATTTTTCATTGTTTACATGCCATTTGGCACCAATACTTTAGCCAGAATAAATGCCTTTTTGCATGCAAATAATTGCCTGAACTTCTGGGCTTTGATGATATTAAACTTGAAGTGGGATGTCACCATAGCCAGTGGGATAATCTGGCACATGATGTATTAGTCAAGAGCAACTGATGAATTTGAATGTGGGTACAATGTTTTCATTCACACAACACACAAATTTTAGAGGAAGCTGATAAATGCAAATAGTGAGTGGGGCCACATTGACCTGAGCTGGATGAATTGAGTAGCGCAGATTGAGTTAGCTTGGGTGCACCTGATTTATTTTGTTCCATGGACACGAACTATAATGGATCAAGGAATTTGCATGATAAACTCTGAAACTGTAGAAATTACTTAAAGTTGTAGAACACTTCTTTTGACTTTCTTTTATTCCTTTGTATCTCATTTATATTAGCATATAATTAGGTAACTTTTTTTGTGCTTAATAATACTATATATGGAGAAACAAGTTCAACGCTCCCACCGAAAACAGGTGAGCGTGACCGCCCATCGGCCTTTTTTACTTTTGACTTGATCAATAGGGGAATGAAATGACAAAAAGCATAAACAATATGTGCTAACACCTTAATCAACTGACTTTTACAATGAAATACTTTTCTTATCAAATTATAACACTACTATTATCAACGAAAGTATTTATGCTAAGAGGATAATCTTATAGTGTAGCCCACAGTGTGGCTTGAAATTCAAGCTCATTTACATTCTGATGGTTCTTGACGGGCTACCTCCACGTCCCGTAATCACTGGTTAACGCCATCGCATAGAGTGCGCGCAGTGAGGCGGCGAATGAAAGACAGCGGCTCTGCACGTCCCTCCGCCACCATCCGCGCCAAGGGGAAGGCAGGCGTCGACGCCATCGTCAGCCAGCCCCCACCATCCCGGCGACCAACCTTGCGGAGCGTCGCTCCTACCGCAGCCTCGTCTCGGGAAGCGTTGCGGTGGCGAGCACGTACCCAGGGTCGGCGTTCATAGTATCTCCTCGCAAATCGATTTCTATCCCACAAGTACTCAACCGCTGTCCTGGGGATAAGAACGCACTTGCTTTCGTTCAAGTCGAAACCCTTGTTTCTTATCCTTTCCGCGTCTTTTGAGTAGATCCTCTTTGTGCTGCTTATCAGAATGTCATCGTAATAAACAAAACCCCGACACCGACAACACACTTCCGGCGCCGCCGTCTGCATGACAAAGGGGCTGAGGCACCAGGTACGGCTTTTATCTTACGTACGGCAGGTAAATCTTTCGCCAGCGGAACGTGACAGAAGCCATCCCTGAGATCCAATCTGACCGCGTACGCGCGGCTTCAGACGGTTCTTTATACCTCCGTCGCAGAGGGTAACGATACCCTCCAGAGGATCGTAGCGGGGAGACCAACCCGCTCATAGCGTAGATGAGCCTGGCCAACCAGTTCGGTTTCGGCACCAGGCGCGCCGAAATGGCACTGCGCACAGTTGCCCTCTTCACAGGCTGAATTATGCCGGCGTCTCGATGCGAGAGTCCTATTACGAACAGCGAGCGGTACGTGCCGCACGCCTTCTCTAAATAAGAACTAACTTCCGTCCGGCGTGCTTCTTTTGGCGAAACGAACAGGGCACCGCCGGCTGGCACCACGTCTTAATCGGCCTGCTCGTCCGCCAAGCTATTCTATACCCGAATGAAACCACATCTACCCCGTCGGGGGCGGTGACTGCGTCCGCGATGGCATGCAAGTGGCGTGGGGGGTAGACAGTGGGGCCGGCGCAGCCAAACGCATACACGCGAAATCACGGCGACCGCCGCACACGCCAAATCTATTTCGGCGCGATCGCCATCGTCGATGTCTTTCCAGCCGCGCGTGACGGCGTCCACGTCACGCGGCCCCGGGGAAAGGGCTTCGTCCCGCCGACCCGGAAGGGCGAAAGAGCAGCAGCAGCAGCAGCAGGCAGAGTTCGCCAGAGCGGTCCGCAAACCGCGCCTGAAGGCGACCGCAATGCTCCTCACTCATTCAATTACAAAATCTCTGCTAGACACGCCCAACACGTCGAAGGAGTCGCGTAGAATCCACAGGAGCCCAAGTTCTTCGCGGTGTCCACGAGGGTTGGATTCCACCTGGTTCTCCAACCATGTCCAATCCATAGCTCACGTGTCTTCCAGGACCGACGTTGCCGTCGCGAATCGATTTTAACAATTCGCTAGCCACCGCGGACGCAGATAAAACCTCTTTTCCGTCGACTTCCTCGTTATCCGCCTCGGAAACATCTGACGACTGTTGTGTCGAACTCTTCTGTTTCCCAATTTCGACGACGTTTTCGAAGAAATCTAGATAATTCCTTGGCTTTTGTCGCTAAATTGTGTATGAAATCAATATAAATATCGAGTATCAAATGATAAGCACGAAATGGGTTAAGACTTCAACTGGGCATGGGCAGTGAAAGAGAGCTCGCTCAGTGCATGGTCAGAGAGAGAGAGAGAGAAGAGCGACAAAAAGAGAGATTATAATGTGTATATAGCACGTTATTTGTCGCATAATGTAGATTTTAGTTAATGATAAAGCATTGCCCTTAATTTATAGCAAGTTTTGATCTGTTACCAGAGAAATTATTTGACTCCTTTATTTTTATTATAAACTCATATTTCAAGATCAAAACTTGGTGAAAATTAAATCATAAATAAAAATTAAAATTCAGAGAAATCCCTACGATCCAATTTACATGCTTCCTTTTGATGAAAGATTTTGGAGTTTTAGGAATGCATGCTTGCGCACAGCAGTTCTGCTGCGCACGGAACACACAATTAAGAACTCCAATATCATTAGTCAAAATGATACGTGTAAATTGGGACTAACACACAATTATAGGCAATGAAAAATTAATATAGACCTTATTTAAAATAATTTCTTTATAGATTCCCAGGTGGCCTGAAACTTCACTGGGCTCTTCTGACACGAGTGTGTTATGGTTTAGCAACTATGGTAGGGTTGTGAAAACTGAAAAGCTGTCTCTGGGTGTATTATTCAGTCAGGACATCACTGGGAGCCTTTGGACAAGATCCTACAGGGAACCACAATGTTCTGGGAGCCTCTGGATAAATTCGCTTATGCAGACGCGCTTTCGGCTATCGCAAGGACTTACTGATAACAGAGATGTCTTGCACGGTATTTACGTGGGAGTGAGCTCAGCTCACAACAGAACCTGCAGCGAGAAGCATGATGCAAGACACATGTCTCACAGTTGACCAGTCCTTAGTCGTTAAAGGTTTAAGTAGTGACTTCAATGGGCAATGGTCTAGAAATTGGTTTACACAAACCTCATGCTCTGAAATGGATGTGGAATCCAAACAGGTCACGTCTCAGACTCATTTTCAATACTGACCCAAACACAGAAAACTACTTTATACTTGTATTCACAACAAATTGAAGAGTAAACATATTTAAGAAAAGGCAAAGAACAGAAGAGGAAAAAACTATAAAATCAGTTCATTAGTCTAATACAATGATATTAATTCTGAGTATATTCCTGACGGAGAACAGAAGTATATTTGAAATAAGAATAAGATAAGAACAACTGACCAGATTCCTCACATGAATGTGGTATAATTGTAGTTTATCACTGTAATGAACACAAACCTCCAATTTTACTTCCACAATTTTTTCTGTTCTAGGACATATTTTCACCTCCTCTTGATATTTAATTACAGATTCCTCTTTATTACTTGTAGTAATTATTTCACTAGCAGAGAAATCTTTATCTTCCACTTCTATTTCAGCATCATCATCAGAATCAAGACTGCTTTCTTTCTTTATTCGTACCTGTTCAGCACCCAAAAAAGTAGTATTAAATAAAATATTCATATTTTTTCAAAAAGGCTAGGAAAGTATTAATGAATTGCTTAAAACTTACAACTTGTTCAACTGTGGACAGCCTAACAACAGAGTTAGAAACTGGCTCAAGTTTATTCTTCTTTGGAGCCCCATAAATTGTTTTAACATCTCTCTTCTCACTACAGTGTTTTGGTAGTGGTGGTCTTCCTCGTTTGTTTTTCATTCTGAAACATTTCATTTCATATATATTTGAAGAGAAATAAACATTGATAAATTTAAAACATATTTAATTACATACTTTTCATGTGCATCTTTTCTTCTGACACTTGTACAATTTGTTTCTCGAGAAACAGTAGATGAAGATGAATGGTTCCTTTTCGCTAATGAAGGAATAGTTGGCTGTGCTGTACTCACCACAGCAATTACCTACAAACATATTTCTCAATAAAATGGATTCACATATTTTGTAAAGCAAATTAAACACTACACTTGAACAATATAAAATACATAATAACCAAGGAGCAGATGTTAATGAAATGACATTTTTTTTCTTTTCACTTTAGAACATTGATGTAAACGTCAATCTATACTAAAGTATAGAGATTAATTTATGTTTATTATAGATATTATATTATATTATATATATTAATAAAAATAATAATAATAATAATAATAATAATAATAATAATAATAATAATAATAATGATGATGATCGTGCACTTATATACATTACTTATATAGCCAATTAAAAATGACAATTTAATTTACAAGAGAAAATTTATTTCCAAAATGTTGATTTTGCAAAGACCAGATAAAAAGAAATAGTATGATCATTTACCTCTTCCATTGATGCAGGTATTTGCATATCATCTATTAATTCTGAGAAATTGAACACTTCTGAATTACCATGATTTGAAGAATCGAAATTAAAGTTTTCAGCAGTCTGACCAAAATGTATGTTTTGCGAAGTTACATAGTTCTTCACCTGATGGGTAGTTTTTGTTCCAATAAACTGAGCCAGTTGTGTCCAACTATGTCCAAAAATTTCCTAGAACAGAGAAAACATGTATGTTATTTCAATTTATTTAAGAGCAAATCGATATTAATATAATTTCCTAAATAAAATAAAATTCTGGATATAGCAAGTACAAAGGATGACGAGAAAATGAGAACATCAGCAATGAATAGTTTATGAATAAAGTGTACTATGAATTATCATAAAAATAAATGACACATTTTTCCATGTAGTGAATTATATGGCCAAAATAAATGTACCAAACCCTGCTCCAGCAATGATTTTTCTTTGTCTGTCCAACTGTCATTGTCATCCCATTGAGATGTTGAAGGAAGAGAATCCGAGACGCCACTGGCAAGCGAGCTCGGAAAACTAAACTGATTGCGATCATAAGACTTTGCTTCATCTGCTGTAGCATACCAACACGATTGATTTGGTGCATCTAATAACCAGTGGGAGCCGATATTGTAGTCGCAATTCAAAAGCTCCGCTCCTTGACGCCCAAGCACACCACTTACATAACACGACCCCCTGAAACAAAAATGTAAGACCCACACAAATATACTTTCCTCTTTAATATATATCAGTCGCTGAAGAAAAAATCTAAACAAACACAATTACAATATTTCACAGCAAGTAAAGACACAAAAAAATGTGAAATGTCAACAGTACAAAACTTTCAAAATATAATGTAGAAATGGAAATCTTACGAGGGACACGACAAAATAATTAACGAAAAGAATAATACCAACAAGCGACCGTCGTCCTTTGTCAGAAGATTATCTAGATTATAATCTGAATCACCCAAAATATCAATCTCGTCTTCCTCTTCCGCCATGATGGCCCAAGTCATGCTTTGTCAGCTGATTGCGCGCCTAAAATAAATGACGCACGTGGAGCGCCTTGTATAGTTTATGTTTTAGACAGTACAGTAAGCAAGTAGGGTGTGTTTTTCGGCATTTTTTTGCGATGAAAAATGCTGAAAATGTGGAAGTGAGAAGAGCAAACTTTTGAGCTTTGCCCGTCATTTAGTACAGAAACTTGGAGGATTTTTCATCAAATAATTTTAGGAAAGTATGCGTGTGGTGCAAGTCATTTGCAATTGTTTATGACTTGGCACTGTCAACTTGAGGAGCGAGTAGGCATAGATCAGCGATTGTGAAAAAAATAAAATTGCAATTCAAGCCTAATAAAATGGATTTTCCACCGCTGAAAAACGATCGCTTTCTTCGAGCTGCGCGAGGTCAAGAAGTTGACAAAGTGCCTGTTTGGATAATGCGACAGGCTGGAAGATATTTGCCAGAGTTTCGCCAGGTCAGATCCAAACATGATTTTTTTACTATATGCCAGACACCGGAGTTGGCAGCAGAAGTTACTCTTCAACCTATTCGCCGATTCGAATTGGATGCTGCCATAATTTTTTCTGACATTCTTGTTGTACCTCAAGCACTTGGCATGGTTGTAGAAATGAGAGCTGGTGTGGGACCAGTATTACCGAAACCTTTGCATTCCCCTGATGACATCTCAGATTTGGAATATCCAGTTAACGTGAATGAGAAACTCAAGTATGTTGCAGAGGCTATTACACTGACTCGGCATAAACTAGAAGGTAAAGTACCTTTGATTGGTTTTTCAGGAGCCCCATGGACCTTAATGGCTTATATGATTGAAGGAGGTGGATCGAAAACTTTATCAAAAGCAAAAGCGTGGTTATATCAATATCCAGCAAAAACTAAACACCTTTTAGACATGCTAGCAAATGTTATAGTTGATTATCTAGTTATGCAAGCTGAGGCTGGTGCTCAGTTATTGCAAGTATTTGAATCAAATGCAGAATATTTGGGGCGGGAACTTTTTCTTGAATTTTGTTTGCCTGTCCTCCAAGATATTTGTTCTAAAGTAAAAAGTAAGTTGAAGGCAAAAAGTTTGGATGTGCCAATGACAATTTTTGCGAAAGGTGCTCACTATGCATTACTTGAAATATCTAAATGTGGTTATGATGTAATGGGAATAGATTGGACTGTTAATCCAGAGGAAGCTAGAAATATTGTTGGGCCTAGTATAACACTCCAAGGTAATCTAGATCCTTGTGCTTTATATGCTCCTGATAATGCTCTTCAGTCGTTAACCCGTGAAATGTTAAATAAATTTGGAACTGATCGCTATATAGCCAACCTTGGTCATGGGATCTATCCTGACATGGAACCAGAAAAGGTGAAAGTATTTATTGATTCTGTGCATGCATTTCAAACATTACCTATATGAGTAGGTAATAGTTTTGAAAGAAAGACCTTTGTAAAGTAGGAGCATTTCAAATGTATTAAATAGTGGGTTTGTGAAGGGTAAGGGTGTAATGTATTCCCTCTTGATTTTTTGATTGGATAGTATTACTTAATACAATATTAGTTCAATTAAGTAAAAAAAATGGAAGAGAATGGGAATCCAGTATTTTAATTTAATACAATTTTAAGAAATGTTGAGAGATAATTTGTTTCACAAATTATTTTCAAATACTGAATTGTGCATGCTCGAATATTAAATTTCAGGCAAATATAGTGCAATAAAAAATGTAACATTTTTTAAACATCTTTCTATTTTGAGACCATATCTATGAAACTAAATCAATTGATTTTAATAAGGGTGTAAGGGCTAAAAATCTCGATTACTTGGTTAATAAATTTGAATGGATCTGTGTCCCCAATAATTTTCAAAGGTATCTTCTGTTTATATAGTGCTATAAATATTCTAAATAAATATCTGAAATTTGACTTTCAAATGTTTGTTTCCATGTTTCCATAAAACTTGAATATGGATTATGTACTTGGCACTTAGATTCTTATGAAAGTAAAAACTTCAATTAAAGTGCTACGATTGTTTTGTACATGTTGAATTTACTTAGTTTCATTTATCATTTTGTGTTGAGGTGAGAGAATTGGTGAAATATGTGTAACATATAAGTATTTTATGAAATATAATTTTGTTAATACTTTTTTAATTTTCTATGTGTGCAGTAAATGCCTGTACATGTAAATATATATTATCATGTAAAAAATAAAGAGTTATTTCTGGCTTTTATTGTTTTCTTTTATTTCTGATTCTCACATCCTTGAGGATCTAGCAACACATTGTGTGTATGTTGTGTTCATATTACACATGTGTATAATTATCAGAATCAATCATCATTTGTATTTTTTCGATAAAATTCTTGTAGGCGTATAGCATGGGTGCGAATGAAACCAGTAGCATCTTCTGGTTGAAAGTCTCCATGCTTATCCATGGACACTAGATCTTGGTTGTATACTGATTGAGGAGAACTGCGTGCAATAGAAAACACTGAAACAAGAAAATCATGAAACTACATTTAATTGAATATAGAATTAAAGTTGACTTGTTTCTTTGTGCTACAAGGAATGAAATCCTGTTTGAAGGATTTAACATATATACAACTAATTGTTTTTTAGTATTTCAGAGAATTAAGTTGAAAGCCATTTTGAGGAAATATTAGATATTTAACAGATTTTGTTTTAAACGTTTTGTTGGGGTCCTAGTGAGAATTTACTAACATTAAGGAAAACAATTTTTACTAGGGTATTATTGATGCATACCTGATCCTTTGAAAAGTTTCACTTTCACCCAGCCAGTCACATTATCTTGGGCATTTTGTAGACATTTGCGAACATAATTACATTCAGGGCTAAACCAAAATCCTAAAATAATGAAATTCAGCACTATGATTTAAGAGAATTGGATTATCAACACTTCACTATGGATAATAATAGGGACCTTTCTTACCATTATAAACATAATCAGCCAAACGGTCACGTAGATATGATTTAATTCGAAGAACTTCACGATCCAGGCAAAATGCCTCAAGATCCAGGTGAGCCGAATGTAAAACTGTGCCTGCAGGTGTCTCATACACACCTCGGGACTGTTAATAATGGAATAGCTCTTAAAAACACCGTGTTCAGCATTGGAATTACAGATGTTTGTAGCATGTATTTACACACACAAACAATCCTAATCCAAAGTTTTTATTTATTTGAGATTTCTTTATTTAAATATTGAAGAATTACTGTACTAGAACTGAACACCCATCAAAGTGTAAATACCTTCAATCCTATGAAACGGTTCTCAACAATGTCAATGCGACCCACACCATGTTTGCCAGCTAGGTTATTCAGTAGTTGATATAATTCTAATGGATCTTCAACTGTATTACCAGTGTCAATTTGTACCACTTGTGTAGGTACACCTATATTAAAGATCACAAAATATAGAATTGCGTTGTAGGTTCAAGACCCTTTGGTTCCGTCAAGGAAGGACCATATTCATATCAATGGAATACCGTTTTTGAAGAATATCTGGAGATAGCAAGGTTGTTCTGGAGCTTGAGCAGGATCCAAAGTCATTTGATACAAGTTGCTTGGTGCAATTTCAGCTGGGTCTTCCAGAATGCCAGATTCGTAACTGAGCGGTAATGCATATGATAATGATTATTTATGAATTAAAATTTTAAAAATAATAATTAAATCACGTCACAGCTCACTAGTACCTTAGTGGCTCATTGAGAGGGCTGATTTGTGAATTCCAAAATAATGAACAATAATTGAAAGTTTAGTGAATGAAAAACATTTGTGTACATTCATTCTCTCACCTTATGTGCATTATATTTGCATCCATGCTCCATGGTGCCTTTGGTGTTACTGGAACAGGTATGCCATGTTCAACAGCATATTTCAATAAGTCTTGTCTACCTTGGAATCGCTTTGTAAATTTTGGAAGTCTCCATGGTGCTAACATCTAAATGTATTATCTGACTGGTATATTGTTACATTTTTAAGGACCATACAAATTACTATTACAGTAGTAATGAGTTATTCAAACCTTAATCCCCGGGAACAAGGCATAACAAGCAAGTTCTAGCCGCACTTGATCATTTCCTTTTCCAGTTGCTCCATGAGATATAAACTGAGCATTTTCAGACCGTGCTATGGCAACAAGACCTTCAGCAATGCAAGGCCTTGCAAGAGAAGTACCCAATAAATATCGGCTCTCGTATATAAGACCTGATCCAACAGCTGGCCAAATAAAATCCGTTACAAACTCTCTGCGTAGATCTGCAATAACCACCTGAAGAAAAATTCTTTGTTGAAAGTACACTTTAAATTCTTACCAGTAATGAAATCTTTCCAAATACTTTGAAAACCATAAAAGCAGTGAAAATGTCAATTGCTTGGGTTATAAAAAAGCAATAACCTTCTTTGCTCCAATTTTCTGAGCCTTTTTTTCTGCTGCCTCAAAATCTTCTTCTTGACCAATGTTTGCCTAAAATGAGGAAATAAATTTGTCATCACGTGATAAGTTTGAGTATTATATTCTTAATTTGTTTGAAATTGTAAGTTCTTTGGGATTTTTATGCTCACCATATACGCAATAACATCGTATCCCTCCTCTATTAACCATTGTAAAATACATGATGTGTCAAGTCCTCCACTATAAGCTAGTACAACTACACTTCGTTGTGAAGTCATAATTCTGCAACTGAAGTTGATGGAAATTTAATTTAAAATTGAACTTCACATCCAGCAGATGGACAATAAAGTGTAATTCATTACTTTTAAATACCAAAACAAAAGATTTTTAATGTAATGAGGCTTTTAATAATTTTACAAAATTATAATATTCACTGCAAATTGGAAGAGATCAAAAAATATTTAATTCTCTCTTGGAAAATAATTTTACCTGAATTAATCACAAATATTTAAATTGGATTATTGTAAGAATTAAATGAGACTATAAAATTTAACCACTGTTCACTTGTGTAGTCTGGTACCTTAATGGAATACTTACTTCCAGAGATTTCTTATCATGTATGGCCTTGCTCTTTAGGGCATGACTAGTCAAGAGGTCACATGGAAACAACCTTGAAATAAAAAACTATTTTAAAGAATAACAGATGAGCTTCATTTATTATTTACAATCATGTGGTTTTTGTGCATCATTTCTTCAAATTTTTAAATAAATTCCCATTTCCTTGGACAATCTTCACAGAGGTTAAAATTCATAATAAGACACAAAGTTTTGTTCTCAACACAATTTATATTTTCAAAAACTGCACAATCAAAATTCACAAGACAAATTTTCCAGTAAAATCAAGAAGTGAAAATATAACAAGAAAATTCTACAAAATAATTTATCAGTTCTAGTGAACAATCAAAAGTTCATAGCTTTAATCCTATGCATTTAATGTAGCATTTTCAATAAATTTCACATATTGTTAAGTAGTTGGGAATTTAATTGAAGACTTTTGATAATCCACTTCAGGACTGATAACTTATATAATGCATACGTAATGCTGAATCCACAAAACCATTCAAAAACAAAAATCAAGGAATGTCATTTCATAACTCCCACACTTGCAATCTTTTCATATACGGTACACAAGTTGATTATTCTTGGAATGACTAGAAGAACCATTTAGTGGCAGCAAAACATTCATAGTTCAAAATGTACTGCTATCAGACACATTTAAAGACCACAATACTGTCATTAATAGATAGAGATCAATTGTACATATACATCCTTGCAAGAGGAAAATCCATTTTCATTACTAGAATTGATTTTAAGTAAATGTTTATGTATGCTGTTTAATGCAACTTCCATTATTTACTGCTTGAGCTAGATTTCACATTGTAAACATCTAGTCAGATAAGAACAAGAGCCAATTAATACAGTGTGTTTTGTGAAATTGCAATCTTATCCATTAAACATTACAATTTAATTCCTTATTAAAGATCACTTCAGTAAATTTCTTGAAGCTCTGTAACCTAGTATACATGTTATACCTTAGAACAAAAGCACACACCATAGGTAATTTGCACATTTTTCTGGTCACCAGTTACAGGCATTTTTCTACACACATGTTAACCATTTGTTAACACTTCTGTTTTGCACACTGTAATGGACTGCTGTACTTTTCCTTTGCCAGTAAGTCTAAACTATGGGAGGCTACCAGATCGAGCCTTAGAGCACAATTCTGCCAGTAGGCTCCGACATTTTATTTTTTCAAGCATTATTGAAAAATTTGTGGTATACATCTACAATATAACACATCATTTTTATAACAAAAAGTAAACAAGTTTGCAGATTATTCATTAAGAACTCTATTAATTTTATATAAGGAAGAAGGCTCAACACATACCAGAAATTTTAGGAGTAAGAACAAATGCATTTATGTTCTTTAAGTAAGGTACAATTTTCACTCAAAATCATAAAGCATTTGTAGACAAATATAACTACAATCTATTACACGTAATTGAAAATACACAAAAACCAACTAATTTAAGGAGGAAAAAATGTCATTAAGTCTTGGTGTTCCATAACCCAGTGACATGTGACAGTATTAATCTCTCACGTAGGATCTTTGTTTATACTATTAAAAGTTGTAGAATACATACATTCAATAAAAATAGCCAATTAAGAAATAATCGATTCAAAAACGAGTTCACATAAAGGAGCTATCCTATATTGCAAGTACTAATTAGGATATTTATTTTATGTAAAATTATTTTTACTGTAAGCTACAGATGAAATGATTATTTTCAAAGACAAATCTGCCTTATAATGATTCAAACTAGCGCTAATTGTTTTATAAAATATAATTACAATTTAATGTTTCAATGAATCTCCCAAGATGACATGGATATCTAAGACAAAGTGAATCAGAATATTTTTGTAATATTATTCTCAAGGCCTACAAATGTTCTAATAATTGAAAAGATATTAGGCTTACAACACACATCTAAGAAATACATGAATTAGAAATGTATATTTTGTTTATTTCTTGTTAAAATAAAGTTGAATTGATCACTATCACTCCAGTGTAATGACTGACAACACTACTAACTGATCAGCATCCCAAAAATTAGTTTAATTAATTAAATCCTTGAAATAAATTAAATAAAATAAACTATCTTGTTTAAAAGCACATAAACTACATACTTTCATTGAATCCGATCGTATGTAGAAGAGAAAGTAAAACACATTTATAATTTTCTGACGAGTATAACATTCTACCTAAATTGAATCTAAATCTTTAGCTATAAAGACTCATTTCATTCAAACCCAGAAAAACATTTCTCTAAGTTTTATATAGAATTTCAGTAGCATCACTATCACATCATTGAGGCCAATCTTTCACCTCTACAGATTCTTCTGAAATTGTAATGACCTCATTAAGAAACAGATTTGAAATTTTTAAAGTACATTTCAATTAACTGAGGAAAAACTACTGATGTGCAAGAATTAGTATAGTGTAAAATCCATGATATGAACCTTCTAACAAAAATACTTCACTGACCATTGATGCAGTACAACCTACCTCTTCTAAAATATTTCCGGTATTATGTACAAAGGCATATTTTTAAGAACAATATTACTCTAAATTCAATAATATACAAAACAATGACTTTCTGTTCTTCCCATAAGTAACAATTCAATAATCTCTATGCAATAACCATCTTACAAGCATGTTTACTACAATAAATAACAATCATAGGGTACTGATGCAACACATACACACTTTCATATTGCTGATATCTTTTCTCACTTAATAATTAAGGCTCTTTATTATGCTTCTGTATAAAAGAGAAATGCCACTGGCATAGAATACTTCGAAAATGATCAACATTATTTACACATTCAGCATTGTGCCAATTGACTAATATAGAAACATAACAACATAATTAACTTAACTACATAATATTACATCATGCTTTAATCTAACTCATACAATCTTTACAGTGAAATCATGATAAAGAGAATCATTTAACTGTCCTTTATAGGTTAAAAATTTGAGAAATTGGTGACTACGAACTATAGGCCAGTCTCCTTTTTAATATGTCAATGCAACTTCATGAACAAGGGAATAAAAATACACATACTTTTAGAGACAATTAATTCTTTCTGTGGCTTACCATGTCTGTCACCAATCACCCAAATACGTGATTAAAATGTGGATGCAGCATTACTGAGATTAGACAAGCTGCTGAGGAAATATTCTGGAGTCAGAACATGAGAAGAGCCTGCAAAAAATAAACAAATATTTGAAGTGCATTCCAACAATGGATATCTTTGGAGGGGGAGGGGGTGTTGGAGCACATATGTAAGATATAGCTTGAATACAAAAATTAAAATTTAGTAGATCACTGAATTTCTTAAGAAATAATGAACATCAACTTTGCTTTTATAAACAATTCACAAAATAAATCAAGACCAAGGTTTTCAACGATGTGTTCAAAGAATTGTATGACCCTATTATTTTCCATCAAAAACAAAAAAAATAGCTCACCAATTATGACTTCCCAATTCTTCACTGCATTAGTGACTTCATATGCACAACGAATTTCTGAGAAACATATTCCTCCAACAACAAAAACAATAATTCTTGGCACATTTTTCACAGTCTGTTGTGCTTTATCTTTGTGCCAATGACCATACCTTGCACTACACAGAAACAAAATAATAAACAATGTTTTTTAAAATATTACATAATAATACAGAAAATATTCTCCAAATTAAACTTGAAAATAATAATTTACACAATGTCACAATTTCCAATCTTGGTACCTACATTTAACAAACAATGATCTTTCTATAACTCCACTTAAAAATCTGAACTACTCTTGTTGCATTTTGTAAAGTTAAGTTTTTTCAGGCTATTGTAATATTCTACATTGTGAATACTTATATAATTCAAAGAATGAAGAATGTTATTTATACCTTGTGGGTGCATGGTAGCCTGAAGGAGCAGAACGACCTGCCAAATATGGGAAATGCTTCTGGTCTAATTTGTCTTCAATGCATTCTTCCATTATATCCTTAACAACTGGAGTCCAGCGAGACATCTGGTATGTCTGTTCAGTGATTCGTTCCTTACGAGGAACTTGGTACACTTTCTTGCGATTTCCCTATAATTAGACAATTATTAACCCATGTTTCAAAAAGTAAGTACCTAAAAAACTTAAAAGCCCTGGCTATCCAAGCATATAACGTAGCTTGTTGGAAGTTTAGTTTCACATCTAGAAGCACCACACTTCTGAAGATGTACAAATATTTAATCCATCTCAAATTTGATAGCAAATTACCAAAACCATCTTTGTTATCGAGTAGAAATGTTATTGATTTCTTAACTATTTTTTGAGATGGTTTTAATTAATTAACAGGAAACAAATAAAGAAAAAGAGAAGACTACATTTGGACAAAACTACACATAAATTAACAATTCAATTTCAACTTCAAAACTAATTAACTTGAGCTTGGACAAATACCTAAAGGAATTTTTGGCATTTATAAGCAAAACTTTAATGTCAAATAGCTGGCAAAATAAAAGGAACTGCGCAATGATGCAAATCAAAACGAGATATTGAGAGTATGAGGTGTCAGAAAATGCTAATACTCATTGGATTAAGTAAATTTAGAGAAATTTAAGATTTTATGAGCAGATAAATATTATAGGACATTGCTGATAGGGGACAAAACATGCTTGATGGCTGGTTACAGTGCGACAAGAACACATCGAGAAAGAAATATAACAATGAAACAAGTGAACTGGTTAGGCCAGAGAGAAGGTGTAAGTGAACAATTTGAGTGAGAATAATGTCAGACTTGGTAGGGTGAGGAGCAATGGCTATCAGGACATTGTGTAGAATTATTTCACGATTAGTCAGAACTATGCTGGATTTTTGAATTGGTATTAACATCTATTACATTTAAATAACTATAAAAAAAAACACAAAAAAACTATAACTGATTTTTAAATGCGTTTCAAATTAATTCACATGTCACAAATTGCATAAAGCAGTGTCCTCTGAACTTACAGTATTTAAAAAAATATCAAATCATTATTTTCATGTATTTATAAATTACAACAATTACTTTGCACAAACAATTATGGCTGAGAATACCCAGATTTTTTTTTTTTTGCTACAAAGACTGTTTTGTGTTGAGAAGATTTTAGGATTACCATTAAATGCTATCATATAAGATGCACATTTCCCCCCTCCCTCTCCATGAATAAAGCAAGTACATCTTTATGCCAGTTCTTCTCAGAAGGCAGTAAACATTCATTCTTGAAGTGAACAAGGCTATTCTAACTTCTCTGTGAATAAACAAGAAACATTTTTTGTTCATCAATAATCAAGATGATTGATTGATACATAGATAACTGAAGATTCTCCAGTACTTTCAAGCCAGTTTCATCTGATTAGTGTATGTAATTTTGATCACATAAAATGTCTATTTTGTTGCTAAAGCTGAATGGCAATTCTTTATTGTGTATGCAAATATACTTCTTAATTTACAACGTATTCCAAAGTAAATATATTTAATATTAATTTGAAATTTTGATTGAAAATAAAAGTGTGTTTCATTAATTTGCTAAAATAAGTTTTGACACGTGTAATCAAGTTCTTTTCTTGCAAAATTATACTATTTAAAAATGTCAGTGTGCCGTATACGGATGCAAATATGGTGAATTGCTTTCCCTGGCCTTTGTTTCTCATTGCAACTGAGCCAGACAAAATGGTTTTAACTTATTAACCAAACAAAATTTTGGTATTTTTTAGACATTCTATTGTCAGTATCAATGTGGGGACGGCTATTTGTATTTTCTCCTTTGTTGCGATTTTCCTGTACTTATGATGTTTGTTTTTTCAAGTCCAGTAGTCCAGTTCTGATCTCTTCTGTTTTCCTTTCTTCAGTATCCTTTTTGCCTTACGTTAACAATGTCTGAGTACTCGTGAAATTAGAGGAATATTGAAAAGAAGGAGCTCTTTTGGACTATTGGGAAGAAAAAAACTAAAACAGGTTTTGCTAAAAAGGAACTAGTACTTCAAAATGTGACCATTTAACAGCCCTCTAATGAAAATGGAATTGCAATACTTACATCAACAACAACATTAAGACCCAAATTAGCCATATTCAATATGGCTTGCTTCTCTTGTGGAAGAATCTGGGCATGTTGCACAAGTTTGTTCAAGTTTTCTTCACTGATGCCATTTTTGGACAAAATATAGAGAGCAATAATGCGCATTTTATCTGTATTATTGACACCTTGATCCAGCAGAATAGGTACAATGTTACGCATATGGTCCTTAATACGCTCACCTTCTGCATCAGTACCCATAGCTAAATCCTAAAATTAAACAAATCTTTATGTCAATAAAAGACAGATTACAAAATTTTATATTTTCTTGAGAATTTTTTTAAATTATAACAATTGCATGTCAGAAATCAAAATGTATAACAGTAGATTCACTATAGCAATACAAAAAGCCAAAACTCAAATATATATAGATACCTGTTCCACTTTACACAGCTTGTCAACATATCCTTGGTAGGCTTTCATGCAATCTTCTGCAAGGTGCAAATGAGTGGAATATTTACTAAGTTCTTTCTGATATTGGGGCATTTTCTTTATCATCTGAGACAAGTCACGCATTGACTGTCTATCTCCAGTAGGCATGCGTTTGGATTCAATGAATTTTTTCAAATTCTTTGTAACATTCCTGCAATTTCCAATAATGAAGGTTGAAAAGTAGCAATTTTGGCAACAGGACAAGAAACACTAACACTAGACTATTTTTCCGTATGAAATAGAAAAAGTGTAAAATCTCATTTAGAATTTATTTCCTTGAATATTAAGTTCACTATTTTGAAAATGAAAGATATATTGCTTAATTAAAAAAAGAAATTAAAGTTCTAAAAAAAGAAATAATAAATAATGTAGAAATCATGACAATAGCATATATACAATGCTATAAAATTATTGGAAATTATTAAGGAGTTCAATGATTCTGCTGATAAACAGATTTAAGCAACACCTACTGGGACACAACGGCAATATGTTGATGTCGCAGTTCCACCCACAGATCATCATTTTCATCTAATAGCACTTCTTTTTCAGGAGCTCCAGCCGTTGCCTCATACCTATTAAAAGTTTGATTTTTTCAGAATTATTATACTATTGAATTTGACAGAGCAAGGAGTAAGTATAAGTTTTGTATCAACATTAAAAGATAATTAAGACATAGGAATATAATATTTCATATGAATTTCTTTCTATTTCTATTCCTTCAATAGAGTTGACTTTTCACAACTATTACAACTAAAAACTACACAAATTTAAACACAATAATGTAAGAAAATATATAAGTATAGAAAAAAACAAAGCAGAAGGTCTTACTTGTAAACATCATTCTCAATTGGTATCAAATCATACGCCATAGCTTGCAAAGTTAACTCGTGGAGTAAAGGAGACACGCAATCAAATCCACGATCCAATATAAGTAATTGAGAACGTGCTTTCTCTGGCCCTTCACCCATTGTGGGCTCATCAGCTTTATAGGCATCCAATTTCTGCTGCACCAACTGAGCCAATTCAACATTCTTGTCAAAATCGCTACAAAAAATTACCAAATCAACTTTTTGTATTCAACAGACCCTTTGCAGCTGATGAGGTAAAAAGATCAAGGTTATTACCTTCGATAGCGGACAGATGGGTATTCACCCAAAGTGGCGCACAAAGTTGCAATCTGTTCAGCCATTCGTTCCATATTAGCGTTTCGTCCACTTGCGTAGGATGGGTTGGGATTGTAAAAGCATTGAAATGTATCAGGAGAATCTAATGAGAAAACCTGGCAAAAGCAATTACATTACATTTTAAAAATTGTAAGGAAAAGAAGAAGAAAAAACAAACACCCGCTTAAAAGACTCCTCTTAATTCTACTTACAAACTTTCCAAATACAAATTTGCTATTTAAAATAAAAATTGAAGCCAAAACTACAACTAATAATATTATACAAAGTTTCATTTACTTAAGGAAGAAGCTCAATATATTATCTATATATTTAAAAAAATCAAATACTGATTTTTCCAGTGCCCTGATATTTTATTTAATGGCCATCTCTCTCATCAGAAGGTATAACTTCCATGCAGAGATGACAAGAGATGAGAATCAAACATCAAGAGCCAGTGAATAAATAGTATTCTAAATATTAATACAATTAAACTTATTATTATACTTATATCAAATGTTTGAAGTCGTGGAATATATTTATACAAAAATAAAATCTTATTAAATAACTAATGTTATGTTGACAACCATTCCATTTTTCAATGGAATATTCCTCATCCAACAAGTGCAATTAGCCAAAGCACAGGTAGCAAAATTAAAATAAATGCATGCACAACCTAATAATTAGATCCACTTTCACCATTTCTTTATGCCTAGTTTTATTAACAGCATAGAGATAACTTCACGCTTTTTTATAGCATTCTTCACAGAAGGAAACCGAACCAGAGATATGAAATTCTAAGAAAAAACATGACATTCCTTTCAGAAACCACACCAGTGCTTAAAAATACAACAAAAAATAAAAATGTTTCAGAATTGTGCACATCAAACGAGTATTTCAATAATTTCTTTTGAAAATGGAAATTTCATGTGGATGGGAAGAAAATTAAAAACAATAAAAATTACTTTTAATGGTCAATATTACATAGTAACTCATGAATTTACAATTAAATATAAAAACAATCTTCAATATAAAATGATATTATTTAGCATTCCAGTTAGTGTGATCTAATAACCAACCTGACATTCGTAGGGCAAGAATGCAATGTTGATTTCTTTAAGCGTTTTAATTTTTTTTGCAGCACAGGACTTGCACAGCTCATTGAAGAGTTCCTCAGGGCATACTGCCGGCAAAGACACACAACACACTTGGGGACACGCAGACAAAGTGCAAACACAACACTAATGCAAAATTGAAACATTTTTGCTGCACAGATGTACTGGTCCTCCTTCCACACAATGCTTAAATACAAGAGTAAATGTTACCACAGAAAATAATGTGGAAAGAATGTTTTGTACACAACATATATAATATTAATATATTTTCCTCGTAGGGCAGATTAAGTTAATTGGGAAAGGAAAATTAGTAAAGGATGAGGATAAACACAGTATCAGGATTGACATCATGGACATTTCCAAATAACAAGACCTTGCACCAAAAGAGCATTCAATTAGTGAAATACCCAATTCAAACTTTGTTGTTAGTTAACTACATTCTATGGATGAAACAGTTTTTTGCTCTTCCAGACAGTATTTTAAAATATTTTGTCAATGTATCTTACCCTATATATGGTTACAATATTACAAACAGGGATTTTTATTTGCAATGTATACTCTGATACTATGGAACCCCAAAATTTACATTTACTGATATTCTTGTTGAGAAGAAACTATTAGAGATATCTGGCCTTCATGTAGAACAGTTGTTTTTTGTCATAATCATCATATCATTTAATTATTAGAATGCATTAATGTTGACGTGAGAATGACTACATGATTACTACCAAAATAATAATAAAAAAATCAATATAATAACAATTGATCAACAAAAATATATACATACAAAACATTGAGTTCAGAGCCTAAAGAAAACTTGCTAATTCCAAGTAGGTAAGAGTTGGAAATATTTTTATGTCATTTTTCTTGTTCTTATTTTTGTTTACAATTACAATATATAATTCTTACATTTGAAAATTATTTTATTAAATGAGACAAAAACTTTAAAGAATTTACAACCTACAATGGTAGTTAAGTTTGCAAGTCATTTGCGGCTACAGTATAATTTTAATTAATTAAAACCATAATATTAATTAAGAATTATATTCGATATACTGTCTGGAAGATTGTTAAGCAATCCACACTACAAGTACCAATGGTTATTGTATACAGAAGCCACACATAAATAAAACTACAAAGTTATACACAGTTCTGTGCCGTCTCATCATTCACACAAGCTGTGAGTACACAACACTGACACACTGCATTGCTGTAAAGCACTGAAATACATCTGAATGTTATGAACTTTGGATGAATTTTTACCTGCTCCTCATATGCTATAAAAGCAATATTAATCTCCTTAAGGGTCTTGATAAACTTTGCCACAGGAGCATGACATAACTTCGTAAATAGTTCATCAGGACAAGCTGTAACAATCCCATTACACAAACACTAGAACGAGAAATGTATGAAAATCACTGATACCAGAGGACAAAATGTTTGCTGAAAAGAATTCAGATTAATTCTTTATCAGAAGAAATTAAAAAAGCAACAAATTTCTATTAAAAAATACACCATTAATAATTTTGAAACTGACGGATGTCATTTCTTTGCACTTATTTACAAAAGCAGAAAAAAAAAAAAGAAAAAAAAAATTACACTATATGTTGAAAAACCTGAAAACTACCCAACTAATCTTCCATAAACAATGTGTTCTAATGATGCAAAAAATAACACTATCTTGGATGAGAAAAGAAAAATTTAAAGAGTGTTTTTTTCCAAATAATTCTAATACTTTATGATTAAGGCAATGTCTTACTCCCTCATATGATGTAGAAAGAAAGTATTGTAATGCTACAGGTAAAACTGCCAGTTTATTAAAATAAAAAAACTAATTTTGTGGTTGGTTAATATCCCTAACAATTTACCCGTCTTGCTCCTTTATTACTGTATTTACCAGAATGTAAGACAACCCCTTAACTTTGAGAAGGGTTTCTGTGAATTTTTGCATATTTAACTATTTTTTTTATTCAGTTAATATAAAATGGCAAATCGCTTAATTTGCTAGTACATTGTCCATTGATGAAAATTTAAATCCTTTTTAAACATCACTCTAAATTCTTGAAAATTAAAATCATTGTTTTGTCACTATTGTTTTCTTCTCCATGAGCACATTTTTCTTTTTTTCTGTTCCTTCTCCATGCCAGATCATCCTCTGAGTTTTTCGGCCCCCTCCAACATTTTGCACCTTCAATTAGCAGTTTTAATCTTTCATCTGATACTATCTGTGGCTAACGACATAATGGCATCACAACAGTTATGGTACTACATGTTTCTACTGAGACTATGCAGTTGCCTAGATAAGGAAAATTATTTTTAAGATGATTCAGAAAATTAACATAAATACACACATTTCTAGTTAAGCAAGCTGTAAGTCTGCATCAAATAATATTGAAATTATTCTCGATCAATATTGTTACTAACTATAAATGTGTAGAGTTCTTGTTTATCTTACGACATGAAAATTTATTTTGCTCATTGAATTCTTATTCAACAAAGTGTAAGTTGAAAACAGAACTTGTCCCCACACCACTGAACAACAGTCTCTTCTGTCACCAGATTTTTTCTTTTCATGCACTTGTTTGAGGCCTCTTCTTTCACAACCATTAATCCTTCACAAACATGGTGTGGTCCGAGATACCGCTGGCAATACTGCATTGCTTTTAGTTCCCTTTGTTGTGGAACATTCACAGGGTCTTTCCTCGTCCCTTTCTTGAAACTCCTCTCCTACTGAATGACGTCCCTATTGTCACATGATCCATCTTTCAGTATTGTTTATTGCCCACAGTTTCAAAAATGATGCGTTAATGGTCTGCAAGATTGCTTGGGTTGTTTGCAATATGAAGTCAATCTCACTGATAAGGTATGTCTATATAACAGTGAGTCAGCATTCACCTAGTAAATTCTTTTCAGATTTAGTTATGATCTTGAAAAACATTGTGGTAAGGAGTGCTTTTTAGACGGTTATTCTACATGATCAAGAAATTGTTCATCTTCTTCAGGAAGCTGACATTTTGGGCAGTTATGAAGAAATAGGGAGTGATCTGCCAGATGACCATCAATCGGAGTCAGAGGAGAGTGAACCTGATTGTGATTTAGAAGACATAAGTGGGAAAGATTTCTCTTCAATTGAGTTTTTTTATGGTAAAAAAAAAAAAAAAGCAATGAAGTGGCATAAAATGAAATGATCTCAAAACACACACTCATTGGCATAACATCATTCTACAACTTTTTGGACTGTGTCGAAAGATCAAAAATTTAGGTAATAATCCTGATATTGAATGTAAACAGAAACTGGTATTTGATTATGATAAAATGAAAGAAAAAATTATTAGAACAAATGCAAAATTGTTCAAATGAGACAGAAATTTGCTTCATCAAAACATTTATCCTATCTTCATAACATTGATTTCATTGAGTTCAAAGATTTCATAAGACTTTTGACATTCACAGCAATTTTCAAATGAAAACTCTTGACAGCTGGTTTGCAATTGACAGGGTGGGCAGAGATTTTTTTTTTTTTTGTACTACATCCAGAATTAGATTTCTGTCTTTTTTTGTCAACTCTTTGGTTTTATAATGCGGATGATTGGCACGAGAGAAAACCTTTAGATGCAGCTTCTTCCAATACATCCATTTTCAATAAATTCACAGAAGATTCACACGCCTACCTATCACTCGGTCTTTCAGTTTATGTAGATGAGATGCTACTACCATTTCATGGATGCTTCAAATTCCAAGTTTACATCCTGGAAAAGCCTAAAAAATATGGACTAAAACAAATGTGATTGACTGACACTAGAAATGGTTGCCTTTTCAATGCACATATCTACGCAGGACAGGTGTATGTAGGAACGACACTTTCAGCTGACGAGAAAAGACTCTAGTGTTCCTTGGCAAGCAGTAATCAGACTGGTAAAACTAATAGAAAAATCGAAAAGAAATGTTACAGTAGATAATTGGTTAAGCCCCTACAGATTGTGAAAGCATTACAGAAAAGAGAGATAGCCTATGTGGACACCCCCAAGAAAAACAAATTAGATATGCCCACTGAATTTTTTCTCTCAGATACAGAACAATCAATTCATCTTTGTAAGGTTTTTGTGAAGATACGACAATTTTATCACATGTGCTTAAGAAATCCAAAGCAGTGATTCTGATATAATCAATGCACCATTCTTTATCAATTGATCAGGAGTTGGAGAAACCTGAAATAATTATTAGGCAAAAGGAGGAGTGGAGAGTCTAGATCAAAATTGTGTGCATTACTCTGCAAGTAGACGTACCAGAAGATGCCATATTGTGATATTTTTTACCCTGATATACAAAGGCACAGTCAATGCTTATTATGTCATTTTCCAATCATTCAAAGACACTCTAAATGTAACTTGTTTGAATTTTATGAAGAAGCTTGCAAAAGCAATGGCATACCATGATGGAGTTCAAGCTGCAAAACAGAACATTACCTCAACAATTATCTAGCAGTACTGAAGTCTGACTTTAAATATTTTCCGTAGTTTAAAAGTAAATATTCCACAACAAACAAGCCCTCTTATGAATCCAAAATCATTATACTTCTCCGTAATAAAACTACCTTCTAAAAACCACATCCAGCAAAGTCTGATGCCCTTTTTTCTTTCTTACTTTTTATTCCATCTACTTTTATTCCACCATATTACTCCATCATGGTATGCCATTGCTTTTGTAAGCTTCTTCATAAAATTCAAACAAGTTACATTTGGAGTGTCTTTGAATGATTGGAAAATGACATGCCTTGACTGCGCTTATGCTATTACTATAACAACATGAAATCAAGTTTGACTGTTCCAAATTGCACCGCACAGCTTGTTATGTGCTCATGCTCATAACCATACAAGAAATTGTTCGTGTCGCATCCTCTTATGTCCTAAGCGTTTCTACCCAAAGAGAGAGACAAGTCTCCCAAATGCCAATGAATGAGGAATTGCCAAACAATTATGAACAAACGTTATGTGTGTAACTTCATTATATGAATTTTTTAGCCACAAGTTCATTGGTAGGAAGTGATCATCAACTCCTCCTATACAACACAAATTCATAATCTTCATTCTACAATATTCATTTACAGAAAATCTATACAGTCATAAAAATTAAGTATCATCAATATTATAAACCTCCAGAAATAACTATTTATATTTATGAACCAAAAGACTATCAAATAAAAATTTAAATGACATTTACTTCTCTTGGCAGCCTTGTTATTATTACGATTTCATATTTTTGTAACAAAAATTCATCAATTACGAGCACAAGAAATTTGAGAAGAAAAACAAACCTAGGCGTAACAAAAAAAAGTTTTAAAATGCAAAGATTATACCTTCTGTGAAATAAACATGAGCTGCCTTGTACATGCCACGATTTGGAGATTCAAAATCTTTAATGAGAGAATGAACAGACTTCTCCGATGGAGTAATGAGGTACACTGCCTCCATTGTGGCAAGAGGTTCTCGTTTCTTGTGCAAGTCTTCAACAACTGCAAAAATATACACGAATTAGAATAACTAAAATGAACATAATATATACATATTCATATAATTGTTAAATATTATTTTATTTCTAAAATTTTAAAAATTCTTTTAAAATTACAATAATACAATTTTAATTTTTTCTGTTTTACAAAAGCTGGTAAAGGTCAACCAATCAATGCAATTTGTAAGATTATAGATAATCAACAACCTATATTTTTCTTGTGCTTCTATACAATTATTAATGTCACTTTAAACACAAAGATCTTTGCAATAATAATACGCTTATTAAAATGAATCAATATCTTAGTACTTGTAAATCTATTACCAAAAAGTTCAAATTTCACAAATCAATACATTTAACTGAAAATGTGAATTTGTGTTTGAGAAATGAATATTAAGAAAATTTTATTGCAAATATTACCTGCTGTAAGAATATTCTGTTTTCAATCTAAAGAACACTAAAGTCATAAAGAACACAAAATAACCTATATTAATACGGCAGAAGGTCAATGTCACATTTATTCACAAATATCAACTCAATGGAATTATTTTCTGCACCACAAACCATTTCTAGACCAGCCTTAATGTTTTCAACTGTGAAAAATTCTTTGAAATAATAAAACAGCAAAAAGAAAAAGAACAAAAAGGAAAAGAGGAACAAAGAAAGAGGAGGGGGAAGAGAAGAAAGAAGCGGAGAAAGACTAGGAGGAGGAAAAGAAGTATAGGTACTTACTGGTTATTCCTTCAGCAGAGATTTCATGCATCTTACAGCATGCTGAAACCATTCGCATTGCAAGTTTATCAACCACAAGGACTCTCCATTCTACAGCACTTGATCCTGCCTTTTTCTTACTTTTAATCGCTTCATTCATAATCTCTGAAAAACAGATTAAACAAGTTATTGAAATATATTAGTGACAATTGCTAATTGAATTTTGGCATTATGAAGTTCACCTAAAAAATTTGAACTTGAAATGCACAAGTTTTTTTACACGAGTTGATAGAAAATGGGGAATACCATATCAAAAGCTTTCAAAAGTTCACAATTAAAGATTAGCAAGAAGAAATCAAAAACATTTTCCATCATCTGTACAAAAATTTGAATTATCTTTTAACTATATTAAATACCACAAATATATTACTAATAGCTGGATCCGTGTGACATCTCCGCACTTTATAAAAAATTGTTTTAAAAGAGAAAATAATTTCATTCGAATGGCCAACTATTTCATTCCAACGGAACTGTGTACCAACATTGTAGGCCCACTATTATGTGTGACTAACCATTCCAGTATTACAGTGTTGAGATGAAACTGCATTGAAAAATCTAACAGTCCCTTTACTTTCATGTCTTTTTTCTTCAATTTAAATTTACAAAAATTACAGAATATGTTTCAACGTAAAGAGTTTTCAAATACAAAAATCGGCGATTTTTCGTCAGAAAAACTGATTGTGTGGCCCTAAAAATAAAAACAAAAAGGCTAAATCTTGTACCAATATGGAGTAAAATACTCCCTTACTTTCTCAAAACCACGCCCAATATTATTTTTAACACATTTTCTTCCTATGGAACAAGGAACCGTAGCAAAAGCGCAGATAACATTTTTGGCAAATGGCATATTTTCGGAAACTGCAAACAAAAACTTAACATTGTAAAAAAATGACACTACTGATTGCTGTTTAATTTCTGGCTACCGCTTAAGCGGTGGAGAGAAAGTTATGTAATGATCCGCGAAAAAACGGCGAATTTTCGGCAGAAAAACTCATTACCGGGCACCGTGTATCGAAAACGTTGATAAATCCAGTTCAGACAATTTTCTCGAAAATTATTTCCCAAACTATCTGGTTGACGTCGCAGCCCCCTGAATTTGAAACTTATTTTCATTTTAGGGAGGAATTTTACAGTAGCTTATGGGAGATTTTCAAAATAAAACAAAATGGCCCAAAATTCGTTTTTGATTAAATTTTGTTATTGGATGGAGTGAAGAGAATGGTGTAGGCCTCATTTTAATTAGAAAATCTATTTTTTTTCTTTTTCAAAAATTTAAATTTTTTTCAGCGTCTTCCTACAACTACTATTATGGAGATATATTTCCCCCTTAATAAAATCTGTTCCCCAAAGATAGATTTTGAACTAAGGTTTTGTACAATTTTCCGAAAATATGAGTAGTTTTCGCGAAATTTTGCGTGAAAGTAGGGCGAGAAAGCACGTGGTTTTACCTCAACTAGTTTTCTTACGTTCCACTTTTTTAAAGCGCCGGGAAGGTTGAGTAGCAAGTATAGTCCTGCAAGTTGGGCAGGTGGTGTAGGTAAATGGCGAGCTGACTACGGATCTAAGTTCGAATTCCACTGCCAAGAAAGGGGTTTGCTGGTAAGAAGCAAATAATGCGAGAAAGTACGTGGTTGTAGCACCCACAAACTAGCTTTACAGTTGCCTGGCTCCTTGTAAAACGATTGTATTAAAAAAAGAATATTATGAACTTTAATTCCGCAAATAAAAACGTTCAACATGAAAGAACCAGCCCGAGACGCCACACTAAACTAGTTGGGCAACATTTCTTTTTAAAAAATGTAGGTTTACGTTTTCTTTTGAGTCATCTAATGTGCAGAAGCGGCTCGCAACTGAAAATGAGTTGCAATTACAATTCGTCAAAAGTTCATAAAGTTTCCTTTTTTGTTGACTAAAAATTAAATCTATGCGTCGCTCTAATTTCCAACAAAAGACGATGACTCTTCAGTTGGAAACCAGTAGCGGATCCTTGCTGTAGTCAAGGTAGACCTACCCTGATGAATATAAACTATTATTACACTTCACACATAACACATTTGAAATGAAACAGTTTTTGAGAAGTATGTTTCGGAAGAATATATAAAGTAAACTTTTAATTATTGTGTCACGTAGTTTCCATTGCCGTTAAAATCACATCAGTTCATAAGGCCTATATTCCGGCCACTCTCCATGGCCTTAACGCCTGAAGCAGGCCGCTCCAGTCAATCGACTCTCGCGAGTACTCCAGCGTGCGCACACGCGCCGTTCCTTGTCTCTAAGGCCCGTGGAAAGAGCTCCACATCGCAGAGCCAAAGCACGCGACCCTCTCACAGCATGGGGTGGCAAAACGAGCATCCACACAGATTCCATTACACCCAAGTGCGAATCATCTACGGTTCTGGGGTCCCCATTGACAGCATGCGCCAATTACGCGCTTGACGTCCTCAACTTCCTTTTGGCAATCGGGCTATTATTATTTTCCTGTTTATTAGGCCACGACGCCACAACTAACTTCCAGGGTCAGAACAATAATCGATTCCCTTCACGATGTTAGTATATGTAAATTATCGAGATTCTAAAACAAAATTAAAACCATTTCAGATATTAATCAAACTTGAGACGGCAAAGTATACGTGTTTCAAATATAACAATGTGATAATTTGGTCGACGTTCATTATTGTTGTCCTAAATCCTAAAAACTGTATTCGAGTAGCGTGCACCCGTCCGTAATTCACGGTTAGAACCCTTCTCGTCTACCAATCGAGGCAAACGAGGTATCATTCGAAGGATTTCGACCACCTGTTTAGGGACCTGATGATTTGTTTCCGGATCCAGCCAGAAGATCGTAAGAAGTTTCTCCATTTAACGATTTTCAGTTCTGCGATCTTGGGGAGGTCGCGCAAACCTAATGCCCCAGCGCTGTTGCCTCAGAAAGCGCCACCATGGAGGACTGACGCCACAACCAGCTGTGATGACAGCTAAAATATGACGCCAATAAGTGGGTGATTAACACAGTTCGTGTGAGATTGTAGAGCTCCGCCGCAAGTTTACATTATGCGGGTTAGGGTTTTGATCACTCGAAAGGAAATGGTCCTTCGTTAGCGTTGCCACCCCTTAGGATAATCATTGTTTTTATAGGATAATTTCGTTATGTGTGGTATATACGGTAGTGCTAATGGGATGCTCCCCCTTTTGTAGGATAATTTCCAGTGTAGAATTCCATCTTAATATAAATATTTAAGAATGGAACGGTGCTTTTAAGAATGGGAGCTTTCAATTGTATAAATTTCCTTTAGTAAGCCGCATGATAAAATGCTGACAGAATGTACTCCTCACAACTCTTCTGGGAGCGTTAGAACTGGGTTCTTCAACACTGTATTATAGGGTGCGTTGTGGCGGTAGCCAAAAAGAAAATCCAACAAGAAGAGTTGCGTCTCACTTTTTTTTTTTTGTAATTTATTTAATTTTAATTATAATACATTATTTTTTTGTTCTTCACCCCAGGAAGAAAGTACTAAACATAACTGTGTGTTTGAAGTTTCTTTTTATTTAGAACTTTGATAACCTTTTAACATAAAAAATAGTTTAAAACAAAATAAAGCGTCGGCAGCACCACATTCAATTAGTAATTAAAATAATCGAGAAAACTGTCCGACCGTCGCTTGCAGTTACACTGCGGTCTACCTTTGGGGCAAATTAGGTTCGACCTTTCCACAGGTTGCCTGATAACTTCTAAAAGATTTTAGCAAAAGAAATGCGGGAAATTCGAATTTACAATTTCGAAGAACTTAAAAATTATAAATACTACTTTTTTTTAATGTACATGGCCTTATTTAAAGATCTAATTTTGATGAACATATTTCATTAAGTAAAAAATCTCTATCTATATTGTGGGTTTTCGATTTTTCCCCTTCAATTTTCCAAAATACGAAGGGTTTGTCGAAAACGGGACTTTTGCCATTTTTATACTCGTTCTTAGCTCTATTCCAGAACAAAAATTGAAGAACAAATTTGGAGCAGTGTTTTAGAAAATAATTTTTCAAAAACTGTGTATGCTGCACACCAAATTAACAAAACCTGCTGGTAGTGGGAGACGGCCAGAAGTAGCGATCAGAATAAAGCATTGTGTTTTCTTTGTAGTATTCACAGATTCATCTGAACACAAGCATCGTCTATCCATACTTTTCCAGGTTATTCTTTCCAACAGAGGATAGAAGAGGCAGACAACTGCAGTTTGTACGCCTTTACAATTTAATTTTATTAAGAACTTGCATAGCACAATTTTTAACAGGAAAGTACCCGCGACAGCGTCATGCTCAACAAGTTTTGATTCATACCTCTTGAAAATATACAAGTGCGAGGTTCCCAACGAATTCCAACTCGAGAAATAATCAAATAATCTTCCAATAATATTGTAACTCAAGTAATACTCAAATTAGGTGGTGCCGTATTACATTTGTGAGATATGTTGCCACGAGCGCGCGGTTCGGCGGAAACGCAATGACGTCTGCGATATCGCGAAAGACAGATGTCGCGGGACATGCAACAACCGGACGTTGAACGTGGTAATACATTGTATTGATGGTTGAAGCAAGTCGTATGAACGTTGCAAGTAGCAAAATGCGACTTGCAAAATACAATTTCAAAAATTCATCATTTTTTGTCACTTGGCTTATTTTTTAATGTGCCATACATCAATCGTATTTCAATCTTCTTAAACCGTAAGATCGAAAACACTATTAATTTATTGCAAGGATATCTACTGAAGTTAGGTGCGCCAAACAGGTAAATTCAGTACCGGTAGTGTGCATCTGATTGAAAGCACCCAATGTGTTCACCCTAGACACATTTTGGTCTTTCTACATTATAAGACCAACTGTTAAGATATGATGTAACTAACGTGATATCATTTATTAGGTATTTGCATATGAACATTACATTCCCATATTTCGATAATCAACGATATTTAGCTCCACAATGGTATTTTCCTGCCATAAGACGCAGCCTGATAATTTTCATCCACAACAAAGTCAGCAATCTGTTGAAGAAACACTAATAATGAACTACAAATTCGTTGATGAATTTTAGCGAGAATTAAAAGAGATTGCTCAAGCTGATCGATAAACACCGGCTAATTAAACATATTTTTAACAAATACATAAATGTCAATTTCGACTCTCAGAATAAATTCGATAAATATATTTTTGATAAAATAACGGCATTTTGCTATTTGTTGAACCTTCAGATCTACAAAAACCAAACCAACAACAAAACACCTATCCAAATCCATTTAATCCATATATGGTAGGGGATGACCTCTAATTTCCGTAAAAATAGTATATGGCAAGATGCATACTAAATTGTTATGCCAAGATAAATAGTGGAAATCAGTAAATATTTTGTGAATAATTGCTACAATAAGACGAAGCGAACGAATTCTTATTTAAATGCTCGCAGCTGTTCAGTAGGCACTAACTTCCATCACAGGATTCTCTAATTGGCATTTCCAATCAAACTCCAGGTATCCTAAGGAGAAGCACTCCTTATTTCCAAACTGTTCGATCTTTCGATTAAATGAGTGTCGCGCTTATCCGACTTATAACCATGCAACAAAAACAAAAAAAATTCCAAGTTTACAAACAACTCGCAAGTTGATGCAACATTCTCAAAAAATCTCTATCGTACAAAAGTTATTTTCAAGGTGTATTACTTTTTTTCTTAGAAAAGGAAATAATCAGTGACATGTGTAAAACGCAGATCTCCCTCCGTTCAGTTTATACAGAACTAGAGCTAATATTGATCTCCACAGCGTCTGTCGACGTCACTTTGGCACTGCGCCAAACTTCAGTATCGACCAACAATACTCGTTTACGAGATGCTGAAGATCGTGCAACACGTCGTAAATGTGTTCATCTGTTAGCGATTTCATCTTCATTAGAACGTGTTTTCGGAAATTAGCACCCACTGTCTTTCAAACTTCATAAAATAATTATTATGATTATATTTTCCCCACTCGTCGTACGATGTACCCTGTACCCTGCAATCGTATCAAAACTCTATGTAAATGCACACAATCCACGTTTGCTGTTTATTGAGTGACCTCACCACGATAGGTGTGCGAGTCATTGTTGATGATTCACTCTCATCAGAATGAAATGTTAATCTAATTCGGATATAAGATTTTGTCACCTTTGAAGGGAACAAGTTTCACTTCCATGTAAAACATTCCTCTTGAATCAAAATAAAAGCAAACACTTCATTGGATAATTACATTCCACACAATCATTAAATAATATGTAAATAGTATTGCTTAGCCCTTACTTAGGGTTAAACATAGTCAAATGTCATAAAAAAAGTGTACGATAAAATACCTTTAATAAAGGCAAAGGAAAAAAGTAACAGGAAAATAAACAGTATAACTAAATCACAAACTAGAAAATAATTATTACATTTAAGAACTGTCCAAAGACAGTGGAACAAAAATACGCTAAATCTGTGCATTACATATGTGCAACTTCAGTCATGGAAACAAAACTTATGAAAAAAGTACACTGGTTTTGATTTGCTTTCCCTAAATATTAATAAAAAAGGTGATATATTGAAAAAAAAAAACTTTAGTTTATCACGACTAGTCAATACAAGCCAATCAACCTGGAAACATTAACTAATGTTAAAATAAATCGCTTTCTGAAGAGCAAAATCCTGATAATTCAGGGGTTTTCCATTGAAAATGTTATTAAAATCGTATAAAATAAATTGACATACTATTGACTTATAATAGAGGAGTTAACAAAGTGCACAAAGTCATTTGCAGTTATTTGAGAACACGGACATTCTATTAAATTGTTTATTTACATTTTCTGTATGCAAGTTTTAATAGACTTTACATTTTTTTATTTTTTATTAGCAGACACTGAAAATGTCATGACCTACATGACAGAACAAAATCAACTGCTATAGTAAGTAGTACCTAAGCAAACTGTCATGAATATGATACATATATTTTCATTAAAATATACAACGAAGGACAGTTGTTATTGCTGAAAATAGTTATAACTCTTACTTACTTTGACCGACCAATGCTTTTAACGCCATCTTGCCGACGATACAACGCCCACTGACTCACTGACACTTCAGCACTCACCACAGCAGCCTTGGGCTGTGCGAACCAACGTTCTGAGAGCGCTACTCTGTTGTATAGTACGTTCTACAGTAGATAAGCAAAATGTAGAACTACTGTTTCTCTTCGTTATATAACAGCTCTATTTGCGCATGCGTAGCTCGGATCAATTTATGACATTCACATTCTATCGAAACAAAATATACTTCCCTTTTCTCAGGTCTGACAATATAACTATAAAGAACGAGTGGAGCAGGAATGGACTATGAGAACAACCATTCCCAGGTGTCTATTGGCTGCTCATCTAGAGAGAGAAAGTTGTAGATTTGTTTCTCCATGATGCACGCATGCGCTTCAAATGTTCTCCGTACTACAGTCGCAACATTTTGAATGAAATGACCAATGAAAAGGCAAATGCCTGCCGCCCTGGTGTTGCGACGAACAAGAGTGCATGCCTGCAGTGCTGTGCAGTGCAGAGCGTGAGCACATAAGAGGGATTGCACATTTATATGTTTATTTTACACCGCACAAGGCGGCTGGTGTATCTATACTGCACTGCCTTCCACTTATAACTTTGTATTGACCTTTTTTGTCGTCAGTACTGTCAACATCGATAAAATATTTTCTGAATTTCAATAAAAAAAAATTAAAAAATAAGGGTAAATAAAATGCAATGCAACGGCGAACAAGCAAAATAATTACTACTTTCCTCACTCATATTTTAATTTCAAATAAAGGCGAATATGTTTTGAAGATCAATTGACTCTCAAAAGTCTAGACATTAAATGGAAGGGGGGTAAAAAGTCCTGTTAGGAAGAGGGGGGGGCGGGTGTAAAAATACAACTTTGTAGGTTTGGTACAATTAGGATTCGATCCTGTCAAGTCTGTACAATTGAGAGCCTACTGTAAAATTATTAAAAACAGTGCAGCAACAAGAAAAATAAAATTATTCATATCAGAAATAAATTTACCAACGATAAAAATTAATGAAAGGAGACAATCAGTGGCTGACTCCGGCAAACATTACTTCCAAAAAACTCATCCTGTCAAATCATGTGTTTCATTACATCTTTGAGGTATGATTATGTTACAGAGTATATGGAAATTTATTGGGTAATTATTAAAATAAATGTCCACAATGTCAGAGTAAAATAATTATAACAAGAATTTAAAACTAAAGAATATATTAGATTTAATATACATCGTAATGTAACTTATCATCAGTTTTATTAGCATAATAGACACAACCACACCAATGATCTACAAAGTGTGTAGATCCAAGGTGAAATAGTTAGAGGAAGTAACTTGTTGCATCATGAAAATTAATGTAGCTCTCAAGAAATATTTAGTAAAGTTTTCATCACAATAATTTGAGTAACACTAAATTAAAATTGTTGTTTAACACACAAATACAAATTCTTTATTCACATTTTGATGAATTACATTTACTTTTACTCTCTGAACTTAGCTTTTACTGCTGCAGGCAAGGGTACAACATACAACAAACAATTAAATAAAATGAAGCCAACTGAAAAAGCAAATGTGATTCCAAAATTTAAGTTAAAATCTAAGAATTCAGTGAGAGAGTCATCTGCATCTTCTCTTCCATATCGTTCTATAAGAAATGCATTTCCATTCGCATATCGACACCCAAATGATGGTGATGTACCGGTTATCAAATCTGATGGTCCTTGAAAAGCAGATGTACAGTTATGAAAGACATCCTTTGGCAATGTCACAAAACGTTTATCAAACATTTGTTGTGCTAAAGTTGCACCTGCGTAACGTGACTGTGTGGCATACGTTAAGTAATATAGCCACTCTAGTAAACCTCGGATAGATCTGAAAAGAATGTAGATTAATACATTATAATTTTTTAAAAACATTAAATAAAACTAAAATTGTAAATGAAATGTATATTGCAACGAATGACTCTAAAAAAATGTATGGCACACCATTTTAAAAAAGCGTTACAAAGTTACTTTAAAACGTCTTTTAAGAAGTCAAGATTCTATATATTTACCTGGCTTTGACATAGATACTCAAGTCTTTTTATTTCAATTGAAAGATACAATCATGAAAAATGAATGGTAAATTAAATGATTAATTTAGAAAGATATTCCTAAATTTTCTATTGAGTTAATAATCAGACATGACTGTTATAATTATGTAAAAAAACAACAACATTGAAACAAAAATACCTTAATGTGCCACTTCCCAGAAGTAAAATCACTATATGAATGTAGATACTCGTTACAGCTGCAGTGAACGAGCTTTTCACCACCATCAAGAGAGCAATTGTGAGTTGTTCTGCCATCAAATGGCAAGCCCAAAGAATCCCACCAAACTTCAACCATTCCACTGGATCTTGTAAACCTGTTAGTCTAACATTAATGTCAACATTGTTACATGTGTTGTAATTCTAGAGTGTTAATACTAAAGGAGTGTTAGGTTAAAAGAGTACAAGTCTAAAAATGTTCAAAAGGAGAATCTTAAGTTCAGCAAAATATAATAGTTTTTTTTTGACTGAGAGTAGTATTTTTCTGACGTACACTCTTTTCACCTGACACTTTAGGATCTACAAAACACTTAGAAAATGAACCAAATTCCTAAATGTTTAATCTAAATCCCAATATAAATAAGAAATCTTTTGAAAATCACAGATAGGCCTTCAAGTCTATGCAGCTTTTAGTTAACACAATCTGTGGAATTAATACAATCTGTGAAACAGTCTATGAGTTCAGCCTAGAAATCATTTCTTTCTTACTCATTCTATAGAGAGGAGTGTGCTTAAAAAATTACCTTTCCATTTTATTTTAAGAGGTGAATTTGATAATTAAGAATAAATTGATTAACCAAGTTTTAGGAGTATCTTAACATTTTTATCTTTTTAATAAACAACATTCAATGAAGATATGAACTCAACAATTTATTTATTATCTTTCTAAAGATACCCACTCAAAGGTTATCCGGGAAGCAGCTGCCATTGATATAAGAGAAAATGGCAATGAAAACAACAGGTAACTTAGAATAAAGAGCGGTCCACTGTATAATCCTTCTTGTGCTTCCTGATAATAGCGAGTCCGATGTGAAGGAACTGGAAAATAAGCAGAAAATGAGTAGAACAAGTTTCAATTCAAATAAAATAGCAAAATTATTCTTCCCTTTATCACATACATATACAAACTGTTGTAATGATTGGAATAAAGTATGATCCAGCCAAACAATTAAAAATGAGACCATTTCTTGACATGAAAGTCCGCTGATAATTCTGAAAAACAAAAATTGTCAATGAGCCTAAAAATGTCAGAAGTTATTATATAATTTAGAACTACTTATGCATTTTGTTGTACCTCCATTCCCCTGAAGAAGATCCACAGCAACAAATGAAAGAATGGATGTGCTAGTAATCGCAGAGATATTTGCATTAATCCAAAAGTTCGTAAGTTAAACATTGTTGCCCAGCTTCTCCTGCGAAGAAAAATAGGTAAATATAATATTAATATGAGGGAGAGATATTACACACACACACATTAAAAACTGTATGTGACACACAGGAAGAAGTACAATGTGGAAGAACCTGCACAATCTGTACATGTTTTTGTGAGCTCTTAATAAGTAAATCATCATTCTCTTAAAGAGTCATTCAAAACACAATAAAATTATTGTAAAATATAAAACAATGTTTTTTTAATATGTCCTCCCTTCTTTGCAAAATTTTCAGAATAAAAAATAGAAGGCAGTTAATACACAAATTTATCAAAATGAAGCAAAAAAATTATTCAAAAATTGTATTTATTTTTCCAACTATGTTATAAATGGATAAATATTTATATTTTGCAATTTTCTTACAAGCTATCGACAATGAAAATTGCAGAGAATTAGGAGTTTTTAAAGACCATTATTGCAAGTAAGTCTGCTTGAATTCTACATTTTAAAGAATTCTAAAAATCTACAGGGGCTTATTCACAATGGAGGCCAATATATGAAAAATATGGTATACTCATTGCTTAATATCTTTCTACATCCAAACAGGCATATCACTCTGAGGAAGGTAGCATTATGACAGCCGAAACATTGGCACCTGTGCCGGGGATGCACCACCTCCTCAACAGCCAAGTAGATACAGACTTCAACTGCAGAAGCCTTCACTTTCTTTTTTGTATGGTTCTGTTAGAGAGTAGAAAGTTACAACAACACATATCTCCAAAAGAAATGGCTTAATGTGACATTTGAACTCATTACCTCTCCGGCCAAGAAAAACAGTTGTAAGTGCTCTTAGCCACCTTGGCCATAATTTTCGCCTTATCTTTAACATATTGATATTTTTTATAATTTGCAAAGAATTAAGAGAGTTCAAATTAATTCAATATTACTTCATCCACCCTAAGCATTATTCAAATGATAATCATCACTTGCAGTACTTTTTGTAGAATATTTACAAATAAATATTTCTTATTGGTTGATTGAGGTTAAAGGATCCTTCACCATCTGTGGTTAAAAGACTCTTTTCAGCCGAATCACTCTGGTGATGCATTGAACTGATTGAAATCTGGGACAGAATAAGCATTAACTTACAAGAAAAGGGTAAGAGACACATGAAATGCTCCAGGTCTTCCAAATGCTGATAATGGAACTTTATTTGATCCTATTGCTCCTCCAGCATGTAATGGATCTGGAGGATCCACAACAGTACGACCAGACAGTATTGCAGAAGTTTTGCGGAAAGGACCCCCTTCCATTTTGAACTTTTCAACAAGGGCAGCAATTTGGTGATTAGATTCAATGAAGCGTTCTCTTGATCGTCGATCAACTGTTGAAAGGCAAACTGGAAAATAAAAAACCATATCTTGGAATTAATTAATATAATAGATAATTATCATTCTTCTTTTCATTTAAATATAACACTACATTTCATAACCATTTTCATTCGAGATTACTTTAATTATTACTATTCAATTTTTTTTATTCTTATAAATAATATTGAATTACAAAAATTATATGAAGTCAATGAAATAATTATTTTAAGTTAACAATACATTTTATTTTAGATACGTATTCATTCAGACGATAATTTATTACCTCATCCTTGCTTACGCCACATTGATTTGTTACTAAATCAAAATCTCAAGAAAAAAATAAAATTAAATATTACATCATAGTCTAATGTAATTTTTGTATCTTGTATTAAATAATTAATCTATGAAACACTATCAAAATCAATAATTCTTTTTCATACTAACATAATAATAATAATAATAATAATAATAATAATAATAATAATAATAATAATAATAATAATAATAAATATAATATGTTTTGTGCCAATTCTAAGCAGATGTGAGTGCAGCCCTTCAAACAACAAGCTACAGATCACCGATGATCCTCCTTCCCAAATCTACCCAATACCACCCCTTGATCTAGTTTAGGGTAGATTTTCTATACCATTGCAGCTCATTCCTGGTGAAGTAAAAATACGTGCAGTATGAGTATGTGGCTGTTGACTAAGGCTTAAACTGGTCTATAGCACAATGGAAATAATATAAGGAATTGCTTCATTAGTATTTTTAATGTTCTTCCCAATAGATGAGGTTTTGCTATTATATGCATAAGTGTAACACACTTGGGGGTCAGGAGGAATGGGCCCCCCTCCACACACACTCCAATAAGTTTGTAACAAAACTATTTTTTTTTAGTCCTAGTTGTCAAAGCATAACTCCAAATACCTTCAAATGAACACAGTTGAAAGCATTGAGAGTGCTTGAAAATGTGGTTTTAGTCATTGATTTTTTTCAACATTTTCCAAGTGGGCTTTTTAATATTCTGTACCTTACCTATTGAATTGTTCTCCATAATAATTTGGTGTTGATGATGCTCATGGCTCCATGCATCTAATAAGTATTCGAACGAAAAATTACTTCCATATTTCTTTATATTCATAAGAGCATGCAGTCACAAACAAAAGAAGGGGTCACCTACATTTCTGGTTCCCCTTTCCTATATAACTTATATATCTTATAACGTATTACATAACTTAAATATGTCCATAACTTATGCTATATATTTCTAGTAAATAAATAAAGCCTATTACAAGGAGAATAAACAATAGCTTTAATGATTTGATTATTAAATGCAATTGATTTTATGTTCAGTCGTTTACAGAATTCCCAGATGGCTTGAACTCTCTTCCCAAATGTCATAGTAAAATTCTCCAAATTCTCAGTTTAAAAATGGAAAATCAAGCACTGAACATAGATAAAATGTTTTATTATGGTGCCCTCTTTCAAAATTTTCAATTGCTCCTGTTGGAAAATTATGTACATTTATATTAGAAAAATTGTATTTACTGACATCTATAGGATTACTGTGTAATTAGTGTCTACGTATGTAAGTGTATGCACAATGCACATTTGATTATTCTTGTCCTAAAGATTGAGCTGTATGGATGTAGCCTGCGCACACACCAATAAACAGAGTTTGTAAGTCCTTGTGTTCTTATTTTATTTAACAGCTCCATTAGTCTGTATATATTTATTTTCTTCACAGAATTCAAATTAAAACTAGTTACATAAACAACTCTAATAACACTGGCAACAAAATAAAAAAAGTTATCAGACCCAAAGACTTGGCACATGTTTCTCTATGTGTATCAATGTGCTGAAACTGAATTTGAAACCAGAATTGTGTCACCACCCCACAAAAGTAGTTAAAATTATCTACATTTAATGTCATTATGATACAATTTTTCTTCTTCAACTAATAGCTTATTCACAAAAGCATCGCGAAATTTGGTGTCATAAGCAAACAACTTGTAAAAAGGGGAATTATCCTACTTTATCACAAAATATTACATTAACGTCCATTTTTCATAAATCTTGACCTTATTTAAAATTAAAGATATTACATTTATCAACATTTTATGATTTTACGTTTTACTCCGAAGAACCGCTCTTTAGAGAGCCGCGAATTTAGGTGCTGTTTATGAGTGTTTGTAGTATTTAGTTCTTGAACTACGCGAAGACAAGTTGTGGATATACTCCTGAAGTGTTGCGTTGGACGACTAAGGAACGTATTGTTCCCGACGTTTTATCGGGAATGACGTCTGAACAACATGTTTGTGAACAGATTGAACATTCCTCTTACATTTCACTATTCAGATCAGCACGTAGAGCTGAAACACTCAAGGGTGGATTACAGATGACAGATTCTGTAGGGATGGGGCAAAGATGTATCAATGGTTTCTGCAGCATTTTCCTTTTCCTCAGAATCATGACTTATTATCAATCAGCACTGGTAATTGTGACTGACGATATATTAAATAACTGTCGTTAAGATTGAAATTTAGACCGTAAAAGTGCGAGTATATTACGCAATTAGTTATTTTGTAATGTGAAAGTTTATTGTACGAGTACATGTTTTGAAAACGAGCGACGTTAGGGGCGATTAGGTTTTTTTTTTTTTCGCATAATAGTATTATACATTTATAAGAGATTCAAAGTGAATTGTTGTAAATAACTTTATTGTGATGTATTTGACATCTGTGCGAAAAAAAACGGGGATCGGCTGTTCGGTATACCGCTACCCCCCCCCCCGATTCTCTCGGTGCGATTGGCTGAATGTGTGATGACGTCATGATCTGTGCCATAAATGGCAAATACGTCATAATCTGCACCATAAGATGCCATTTTATGAGCGATTGTAACGAAAAAGGTCGTTTATACACCTGGAATAAAAAAAAACTTTAAAAAATTTTTAAAAAACAGATGCAGTATACCAGATCCATGATACTCGACCCACGAATTGAAATGCCGTGGATTTAATGATGAAAAAAAGTACCACAATTTTACAGCGATATTAACTTAAATAAACAGATTTCTCAGAATTTATAAAATGTCACTTATAACGTTCTGGTTTTCAGAGTTAGTGAGTAAGGGAGGTAAGAGAAGGGCAATTTTCACAGTAACGTCTAGTCATATTTTAATGTCGATTTCATTGATCCTAGAATAAAAACTCGAATACATAAAATTTTGGGATAGTACCCTAATTGATTTCACATCAGGTCAATGTGTAGTAAAATGGATAGTTTTTAAGTTATATTGAGATAAATTAGTATAATCCCCGTTTTTTCATGTTTTTTGCTTCAATTATCAATTTTCGCGTCATTCTTGCGGCTAAACCGTTGATGTGATATAAAACATGAAGACATTAAAAGTAGGTAATTTTATCTTCTATTATTTTATACGAGGTTATTCAAGAATAATGGATATTTTTTAGTTATTAAAAAAATGAAAAAGTCACGCTTTTTACAATTTTTTTGTTTACAAAAGTGTTTTCAGGAAACATTCCAGTAGGCAAATCTAATATTCGTGTTTAGAGACCCCAAAACAACACAGGAAACAAATATTAAAACTACAACAAAACTTTCCCTTATTTTCTGCCATAAGGCTGGTTCATCAGTGACCTAACTTACGGTAGTACATGAGAGGGTTCTCGAGCTCCGGGCAAGGGAACCCGATGCTTCGGAAGTAGTCGAGCATGAGGCGCGTGCCTCCGGTGTACACCACCTCGCCCAGGCACAGGTAGGTCACGCGATCCAAGAACGGGAAGACGTCCGACCGAGGCTTTTCCATTGTGAGCACGACTGCGCGCCCGTACTTGCGCGCATGGTTCGAAAGAATGGACACCACGAGGTAGGTGTTCAGAGGGTCCAAGTCCCACGTCGGCTCGTCAAGCAGGAGGATTACTGCAACAAGATTATCGTTAAATTAGAAAATTAAAAAAAGTAAATTAAAAAGAACACAAGTTCTAAGTGACATGAGTGTTCGTCGGTGCGCTAATGTTCCTTTAGTCTACTCATGGTTTTATATTAGTTATTAGTGAAAAACGTTTAATATAAATATAAAAGCGATACGCGTTTCCACATTTTGTATCAAACGTGAAACATTCAAACTTTTATAAATGGCTTTTATAAATGAGAATAGGAAGTGAAGACGGTTAGTGAGGGAGGGCAATGACAGCTGGCAATGACCACGGATAGTAAAGACGACAGTACGTAGTGTAAACAATACATTTTGAAAGGAAGAAGCTAACAAGGACAGCTCAAGTTGTTATAATTATAATGTTGCAGGCAAATAAGTTCATGAGCATGAACGAAAGTAAATCTCGTAGCCTCCCACAGCATTTCACAACAGGATCATTCATAGAAATTGTAATTTTTCTATCTATTTCTGTCTCCCTCTCAAACGCACAAAGTTGACTAAATTCCGGAAGCACCAGCTTACACTTACATGCACTACACTACCTCACACGACGAGAAACCAGTCGGGAGCTTAAAGTATGTCCCGGTTGGAGCGATACCCCGCCGGCGGGAGGACCTGGATGGGGAATACCCGGCAAGCTGACATGTAGGTCGGCGTCGAATCTTACCATCCGGCTGTGAAGGAACATACCTCCACGATAACATTCACTACACTAACGGGACTAATGGCCAAAGCAGTAGACGCACCCGGAAAAAATAATCAATCAATCGATCAAAGCATTCCCTTCAATTACAGACTTCGGTCAGCTGACTATGTTTCCTTGCCACCTTGTCTCCATTTTAACTCTTAGGACTGATAAAAGGTTGATACTTCATCCTACAGTACGACCCATTTCACATGATTTGTAGATCACATAAATACTAGAATTAGGAGAGCACATATGTAAGCACGGAATTACTAGGATTAACAAATTTCGATCTGTGTTTTACGCAATCGGAGAGAGAGGGGAAGAGGCAGAAGAAAAGGGAGGGCCAGGGGGAGAAAGAGAGGAAGAAGATCTACAGATGGCTCCTTTAAAGGTTTCTGCGGTGACAGAGCAGACAGTGGGTATTTATTTCATCGCGCATTCACTTATTTGCCGAGTCGATGCCAGGAAACATCAATGAATCAACCTGGGAGCTGCCGACTCGTGAATCCTGGCCACTCACCCGGGTCGCGCACCAGCTGCACGCCGATGGCCAGGCGGCGGTACTCGCTCTGGGTGAGCTGCTCGGTGGCGCGGTTGGCCACCTGCGACAGCGCCAGGTCGGCCATCACCTGGCGCACGCGCGAGCGCTTGAGGTGGCGCGACACCTTGGTGCCGAGCGCGAGCTGCGCCGCGTGGTACAGCGTCTGCTCCACGCTCAGCCCCGGCAGCAGGTCGCACTTGTGCGTCACGTAGCCGCACGACTGCTGGAAGAGGCGCAGCGTCATGGGCGCGCCGTTGAGCAGCAGCTGGCCGCGCGTGGGGCCCTGCGCGCGCCGCGCCACCACCTCCAGCAGCGCCCGCTTGCCCGACCCTGCGGCACGCCACGTTACAAGAAATTAGTCAATATCGTTAATAAAACTCTCCACCGCCAACAGCAGCGCCCGCTTGCCCGACCCTGCGACACGCCACGTTACAAGAAATTAGTCAATATCGTTAACACTCCACCACCTCCAGCAGCGCCCGCTTGCCGCGCCACATTACAAGCAAATAGTCAAGATCTTAGGTAAATGTCAAGAAAACGCCTCATCGTCGCCAGCACGCTGCGAGACGCTGACGCTACGATATGCCATATTACAAGTAATTAGTAAATATCGTTGATAAGGACCAGGAGCGTTCACTTGACAACCCTGCGGCACACAACATTGCAATATGTTAGTCAATATCATAGATAAATATCAGCAAAACACCCCATCGCTACCAACAGCGTCCAACACTGCGGCACGCCACATTACAAGACATTAGTTAATATTGTAGATAAATGTTAACAAAACATCCTACAGCTACCAACAGCACCCACTTGCCCTACCCCCTCGGAACGCCACATTTCAAGCAATTAGTCAATATCGTAAACAGAAGTCAAGTGTCTCAAAAGAAATATTAAATAGGGCATGCAAGGGAAATTGTGTATAATGTAGTCATTGTGTATATGCATATACTCAATGGCATTTTGTGTCTAATTGCTAGACAGCCTTGGGTGCACTGGTGTTCGGCAGAAACTGAAATCTCGTTTACGTCAAAACGTGACCTGCCCATAATATGTGCATAAGAAGTTGCCTAAACATCAGGAGAAACTCATTTTATACAAGGAATTTTCCATGATAATGGGCAAAAAATGATTATGTACGATCTCTCTATATGCCCTAGATGATTGTTACATTTATTGTGGGACTCATTGTATACTCTCACCACTACCTCCAGCCGCATGCGTTAGACCCGTGGCATTTCAAGAAAACGGTAAAAACATGCGCAGTTCCATCACAGACAGTATCGACCATCACAGACACTTGCTCGATCCTTCGGTCCCCCACATTATAAGCAGTGAATAAATATTATAGATAAATGTCAACAACGTTCGTTCACATATCTACATTGCAGCGTCTGTTTCATTGACCGTGCGACTCGCCATATCAAAACAAGTCAACTATATTCGCCCCCTTAGTACTTCTAGAAGTGACAAATTGTTCATCTTTGTTGCTCATAACAGCGCAATAGTAAGTTAATGATGTAGTAGTTGCGATATCCAGCAATAAAGATAGGAGTTAATCAACAATATAGTGTTTACCTCAACTCTTTTTATCACATTGTTTTTACGTGGAACTGAAAAGGGTAGTTTTCATCTGATTATTTACCTCCATTACAAGGTAAATATAAAACATTTCCATTACGTTTTTAAAATCATATTCTACTTTATGTTTGAAGCGAATAGTGACTATATTGTTCCAGAATGTATAAACCTCTCTCGTTCCAATAGTCTTCGAGGCTTAATACTGAACAAGGAGAGTCAATATTTTGGGGGTGTAGGGAATATATACTTATTATTAATATATACATTTTTAGGCATTAAAAACTAGTATTTTGAGGCCAAATGCCTTAAAAAAACAAAAACAAAAAAACTTTCTCACACCGTAATCTACTGGATGAAATCTTTTTGAACATTCTATTTAATTTTTGCCGGGGTGATATGGAAGGAGGGGGAGGGGAGACGAAGAGAGAGAAAAGGTGATGAAGGGCAGAACAACGTCTGAAGAGTTCCGCTAGTATTCTATCTATTTTTTGCGTGTATTCCAGCCATTTCGAACTGCTGTATATTGTACTCTTGTGGAATATTGCTCTTGTTCCTCATAAAAAATGGGGAGGCAAATAATGTTTTACCAATGACCATGTAGAAGTAAATTGCAATCAAAGTTACACATGTGGTTTTTGCCCCTGATTGTTAGGCAACATCACATGCAATTTCTTTCAGGGGGGTCACGTAATCACTTTGCGCCAGAACGTGACTTGCCGATCATCAGAATGCAAAGTTGCCTAAAAATTAGTGATACGCATCACATGTGCAACTTCCATATTTTCAATTCCCTGTCACATGTTTATTGGCAAAAATTGATGAGTTTCGAGCCTACAAGAAACCCTAGCAGAATATAACTCTGTGTTACTCTGTACCTGGTAAGCCACATTAGATGGAAAAAGGAAAGAAAAGAAATAAAATAATTCTCGAAAAAAGTAATGATAAGCGACATCTCTTCATCGAGAAATATACTTTCTGAAAATAGTAAATAGTTTTTTCCCTCATAATTTCTTCTCCCAATAATTTCTTCCCCCGGAAACACAATTGTTTGACTGATACAACTTGTAACATCTCTTTATCTTCGGAATCACTGTATTGCGTTTGCGTCATATCATCCCTTAAGCAAGCACTAGATACTCAAATTCGTATTAAAATAATGTTAATTGCAAATTCAAAATCAGAAGCTTTAAAAAGAAACTTACTTTCAATAAGTTCATGTTTTAGGCATGAAACCGATTTCCTTTCTAAACATTTTAACGAATGTTATATTATTATAATAATCAATATGATTACTGTTATTATTAATATATCTGTATTTTTACCATTTTCAATAACGTCAAGTGTGAATGTATTTTTGCTCTTAAGGGATTTTACTGAAGGGACATGATACCACTTAAAAATCCCGTAAATGCGTCATAATGTATGTATCTTGGATGAAAAGCTGTAAGACGTAAAGATGTAGACTATGAGCATTAAAGTAGCTACAATGAGTTATCATTGTACAGGAACAGGCAAGTAACTCTTTCCCCCAGGTCCCTACTGTTCCGCTGTCCGTATGACTGCAACGTCGCAAGGGTTGCCTAGTGTGCAGGCGTTGAAGTCTCTCCGTTCGACGGCAAGTTAACGGCAAACCTACACGATTGAACTATTTATTTCGTAATGCATTATTTTAAGCAGTCGTTGGCCACGTTTAGTTTTATCACTGAATGGATGATAATAAGTTGAAGGTGAAATTTTATTGTTTAATGTTTAACACTTTTATCTGTGACTAAAAAATTTCCAGAACAATAATATGAAAACATTTTTCCTCGTCATTCAAAGAAAACAATAGACTGCTCATCATCAGTTTATTCATATATAAACGTTGATAAATTTGTTCTTAAAAAACAACTTATCTTTAAAATAACTAATAATTGAAGTATTTAATTATTAAATGATTTCAAAAATCTAGAAATCACATGATCAAAAACTTTATTAAAATTAAAATAAAGTCTTAATGTAAAGAAAGTTATTGCACTCTGCAGTGGTGGAAGTCAATAAATGTCTTCTATGAATGAATAACATTCAAGTTTACACTGATGTTTGATGCATTTTATTTTCTAAAGCTAATTCGATCTGTCACTGAAAAGTGACTAATACATGAGGGAGTTCCCAATTCGTAAATATCGAAGACACATAATCGTATTACGATTTAATATTTTTCAAAAGGAATTTCTGTTAATATACTTAGAGACGCATGAAATGGACACGAAAAAAGCCTTTTCTCACCTTTGGAGCCGAGAACTGCAAGGACTTCACCTCCATGCACCTCCAGAGAAACATCCTTTAATATGATGCCTGTTTTTACATTCCCCATCATCCTCTGGAAGCAGGTGCCAGGCTCCACCTGAAAATGAGGCGCAGGATATGCCTTTCGTAAACACATATCATTTACAGCAACAATTGACTTCATTCTAATTCTTTTCCATTCATGAGAAAAAATGTGAGGGATTGTATTAAAAATTATCATCACGCGAAAATGGCGAAAGTGTGCAAAATTATATCGTAAATTGAAAATATGGAAAATGTATTTACTCTTTATTAATTTCATGGAATGGACTATTAAAAATATATTTGATGTAATTACATCGAAAGTCATTATTTTAAAAGTAAATAGTGCTGCCTAACACAGGTAATACAGTCCGTGCTACGAGCGCGCTAATGTTTACAGCTCGTGAAGTTCAGTGACATCTTATTCCACTTTTCTCCCCAAGCAGTTTGTCCAACACGTTTTAAAAGTCTCCGTGTTTACATAATGACTAGGTGATCATATGTAAACAGACACGATGTTGGCTCCTTAGTGGTTGTCAACCGTTTTATTTTTACTATAGCACACTCAAAAACGAATTTAAAGATCTTGTATAACCTAATTTCAACAACCTTACACGATACTAACAGAAAAATTCTAAGATGTGATTTATATGCATTTTCCGGTCCTTACATTTTAGGTTCGCTCATCATTTAAAAACAAAACAAAAAGCAATGAAATATTTCTTTGTGCTAATCAATACGCAAATCCCTTCACTATCACCCACGTCCACATAATAATGTTTACGTACGCGTCACACAAGCTCGCGCTAAGCTCTTTCACTCACCACCCCCGTGTGGAAGACATTGCACAACTCCAGCGTGTAGTCCGCGTTAATCATTGTGTCTGTGTGACGTAAACTTGCGGGAGGCGACTGCTGACGGCTGTTAATCCGTGGACCGCCTCTGCGCAGGAACCTTCATACTCCTCACGGGCAGAGCGGCCGCAACGGCGTTCTCCAGCAACCTGCCAGCGACTGCGCGCCCCACGCCCTCCTCCCGCCCGCCGCACGCACGCAGCGGAACGTGGAAGACTACCAACTCAGCGCCCCGCTTCAATCGCTCCCACGCACGTCGCCCTGGGGCAAGATGCGAGCGGACACGCGCTTCCGACACACGTCACGGACAACGGAACCGCTTCCCTTTGTGTTCGCTGCAAAACGCCTTCGGAAACGGCCACACAGAGCCACAATGGGCCTCGAGATGAGCGCGCCACAGTGGCATGTCTTCGCGCGAAGCTCGCGGCGCGGCGCGGTGGTCGCTACCTGTCGCGGTCACGTGACGAGGGGCGCTCGCCCGCCGATTGGCCACACCTCGGGTTTCGAAGCTTTCGTCTGCAGCGAGGCTTTTAAAAGTGTGATGTTCCATTTATTGTAACTACTACCAACTTCGGAGGTTTTGTACTACCTGTCAAACGAACGTCTGCGAACTCTTGCAATACACACAGATGACACTACTGTGGAGGATCCCGAAGCGATTGTCTATTACACCTTGCATTGACAACTTCTCTAAAGTAAAAGGCATATTAAATTTTTTGGTTAACGTATAGCGTAATAAACTTATCCTTATTCCAAAATATCTGTCATTAAATTGCTTCTCAAATTTTATTTTGGATGTTTTTTGTACACATTCTAATTTAATTTTAAATTCAGTATTTTGCAAACCAATTAAAGAGGAAATCTGCCTCTCTCTAAATCCGTTTCTGTAAACGGTTGAAGACAAAAACAAACTTATGCTGAAACATTTCAATATCTTGAACTGGTAGTATACTTTCGGGTTTGGACTGTTACTGTTTTAGTCAGGTCCCGTCAAATTCGATGGGAAGTATAAAATATGATTGTTGCAATAGCTTAATGTGATATTTATTAAAAGGGTATTCATACTGCCTAAATGACGAAGGAAATTTGTTCTGAATAGTGAAATTGTGTAGTTCTGTCACTTCAAATTGAAATATACCACTTGCTCATTGAGGATTCTTGGGTTTGGGTATTAATTTTTTTTTAACTTCAAGTTTTGTTTCTCTCACAAGCTTGAACGAGTATCACTACTGGACAGACAGGAGTAGACTTTGTAATGTGCGCAAATGAAGATATTATTACAGTGTGCTGCAAAGCGATGCGAAGCCAAAATTCCGATATTCCTATCTGTTGGTCATTTTCACGCAACGAGCATTTAACTTTACATGGTTCCAGGTACCATCATCCCCTCCCAAAGCAGTGCTTCATCTGATCTCCATTCGACAAACACGATAATCGTTTCGTGATTGCGATGCGTACTCACTCCCTTTCTTCCATCGCTATCACTTTTGCACCTGGCAATTTCGGAGCACGCTTTAGTTTCACCTCATTTTCTGTTTCCGACTCACTCGAGCGCGGCTGTTCCAGCACGCAACCCCATGGCCCTCCCGGTGGAGTCTCTCGGCGCGCCGTTGGCACCCCTGCTCGCCTCGCATACCTGCCTGGAAGTTCACGCTCACTCACACAGCGGCACAATGTGCCTGTGCCAGACACCAAGCCCGCCGCGGCCCCGCGTACACTCCGCTAGCGGCTCAACGGCAGCGGAGCGTGTGTTTCGACGTTGTGCTTGGGCGAAATGCCGGCTGCCAGCGGGCTCCGTGCCGGCCAGCGCCTGCCGCCGTGATTCTTTGTGATATTGAGTGTTGTGCCAATCAGTGTCAACCGTCAAGCCTTCTGCTGCAAGAGGAGCCTTCCGGAGTGTCAAGGGACGACTGAAGCTGAGGTCACGCGCCCCTGCCGCCTGAGGTGAGTGCGTGTGAGCGTGTCAAACTCCGCGTGTGATGTCCCAGTGGTCCTGGCAGAAAGAGTCGGGGAATGCCTTTTTTATCACAGTGTACATTGCAAATTCCTTATTTCCCATTTAATGTCACGGGTAACGCTCACAATTTGCGTCGCTTCTACTCTAAAACCACAGTCATTAGTCTACTAATTCATTAAATATTAGGTCTGTTGCTTTGGTGTGGTAATACACTTTGTAAATGGTAATTGGTAAACTTTGTAAATGTTAAATGGTAAACACAATTTGTATTAATTATTCATGGTGTTATAAAGTAATTTATTTTCAATAATTTAATATAGATAATCTATGAATTCTCAAAGGTGAATTGCGTTTCTAATGACAAATGTTTGTAGACTTTTTACAATATTACAAATAAAATAGGACTGAACAAAACTTATAGATTATTCCTCAAAAGCAATTGTCACTAGTATAAATTTTGTAACACCATTAAACCAAATTTGTGACATTTTACTAAAACTTCTTCAAAAATCTAGTCTTTGCCAAAACTTACGAAGTATTGTTTCACGGCATTTTTAATTTTTCTGTACTCTCGTCGCGACACTATTATCCTCATAGCGATCAGCAAGGGAGTTGCATGTGGCATCTGAGAATAAGAGAACCGACTGGACAGGGTTATCTCGTTCTTGGAACAAACGAATGAAAATTCATTATAAGTAAATTGTAAACCTGATGAAACTACTATGTAACTATTTTTCAGTTCCATTTTGATCACTCGAACAGGAACAGGTAGTCACTCTGGCTTTGAGAATGACAAAAAAGGTTTGGTATCTACTGGGCAAGAATTGTTCCCATTCATACCATAATATATCGACACCCAATACTTCGGCTTTATACAGAGAAGATAAAATGTTACTGGATAAATAATGCTATTAAATATTTAATTAAAAAATCATGAGGCAGTGGGGCCATTTCGTAAATATATAATCTTTGAATTGACAGTTTAAATGATCTATCATGAAGATATTTGAAACAATAACATGTCAGACTAGTTATAAAAGTTAAAGTTAAAAATAGTTTTAAAATAATCATTATCAACCTTTGGATTTCTTTTTTACGAAGTACCGAAACCAGTGATTTGAAAATTCGTGATTCTCGTTAGGAAACATAGAGATTTCACAAGCATTTTTGTTGGTAATTTTCAATTTTCATAATAAAGAAGCTGTATTTATCACTAAAATCATAATATTCATTGTTTGTTATTTTTACCTACGAAGTTGTTAACAAACACTTGTGTTACTCTTTGAAATGCAAAGAAAATGCTTGGGAAAACAAGCATATTAGATTTCAAAAAAGACAATGATGCGATAGTATCCACGTGTCTGATCAGATGATATAAATATAAAAAACGTAAAAGGCCATTGATTTTGTAATAATATATTTTTTTTGTATTTCTGAGTAATATACTGATCGCTCCAGGAGTCATAAGTCTGATCGCGAGCTTCAAGGAACCTCCAACATGAATTTTGGACCATATAACACAATGATCCCCATGGCGTTGACCTCCAGACTCTTTCACATTTTACTTGAACCATATCTGAAGTCGTTTTTAGTCCCCAGCATCATTTATACGTATATTTCCAAATATTCTTAGTACAGTATGTGTCTTCGATATGTGCCTTCCTTCACTTATCGGATGTCTAATGTTTTCAACATATTTTCCTTTCTCGTTATGGAGGTATTTTTTCTTACAAGTGACCGAAATAACCTCGGAATCTGTAGCTGCAGTCTACACTTTTTCATCTCTCATTTGAAACATGTCATGAACTCTGACAGATGTTTCTAGTTAAATTCATTAGAATTAGATTTTTTCCGCTTGTAATATCTCTCAAGATTGCAGATGTGTCTCTGAAGCAGTATCTAGCAAAACATCAGCTTTGTACGTTGAAGGTTATTCTGTTAATAAAATGTCATACATATTGTTCCTTGTTTTGTTTAAAATATCGACATAGATATTATACATATCTATGTGCATATTTAAATGTATCTTTAAATAAAAAACCTAATTTTCACTCCGTTTATTACTTTAATAATTCATGTTTACTTCTCACATGCATCATTAAAGCTTTGGATCCAAAACGTCTCCTAGAGTTGGGTTAGGAAGATGGATATGAAATAATCGTTTCTTTAGAATTACTGTGATTACTGCGTCATATTATAGTTTCTGCAATTAAGGCAAATTTTTAAAGGGATCTGCATTGATTGTCAAAAACTGAAGAATTAGGAACAAGAAATAGTTGAGAAAGAGAAACAAAAATTACTTCTAAATGTTGCAGAATGATAACATTTGATGTTCCTGCGTATAATAAGTGTGTCAAATTTGAGAATTTAAGATAATCCACGAAGAATCGAATACATTTCTTAGGAATTCACATGGTATATTTTGAAGAGATTTCAGATTTATAGCCCTTTCAGTAAGCATTTTCAAGGAAGGGTGGATTTATTTCTTATAAATCATGGAATTTACCTGTGGTTGGAGAGTTTTTAACAGTAATCTTTGAAATATTTTGTTATCGGAGTTCTATAACGTATGTCTAGATTGGCTTCATTAATTATACTCATAGGTTTACTCGTATTGTGTTTTTGAAAGGAAGGGTAGCACGCTTTCAGTTTACTCATTTGTATATTGTAAGTTTCTTGTCTAATTATTTTCTTGTGCTCGGAACGTAAGTTCGGCAGACCTGTTTCTACACAAATGCATACCTTCTTCTTCTTCTTAAGTGCATTCGAAATGCCTTGGCGATCGTAATTGGCACGCGTTCGTCTCTACCGGGTGTTGCGGGCTCTGTTTACATAACATAGTTGAACAACTCCGGACGAACCACGAGAATTCTCGTTAGGCGCGATTGTTGAGGGGTTGCGAGTTTGACAGGAGCGTGGAAAAATATTGCGTTCGAAAGAGTGGCGGAAGTTTTTAGCGGTTTGCTGATTCAGCGTGCTGATCTGCCATATTGTTTGGGTTGGTAAGAAACAGTATCAGATTTTTGATCGACTGCAGAAATTGCCATTTATTTACTTTCTGCGTTCTCACAGTTTCCTCATCAAACATTCTAACTTTAATCGTCATTCTTATATTCTAAGATGAAGTGGTATTCTTCCAAGTTAAGTAACATATATTCCACGAGTAACATAAGAAATCTAATTAGCCATTAACTGATCGTACGCAATAAGACGGTGCGCGTTTGCATATTTACGTTCCTGTAACAAGCAACCTTTCGAATCAAGATATTACATGTTCACGTTACTCTGGCCTTTTCCGATACTTGCCCCTTAATGAAATGAATTAACCGAGCGCAAACGGAATTCAAATAACAGCTGACCTGATTGGTTGCTTTCGTGTACAAAAATGGTGCACGTGGTCACAAATTGTAAACAGTTCGAGAGGAAAGTAACTAAACTAAAAAAATCACGATATTCGTAAATTCACTGTAGAATAAAAATGTAAAGTAATTGAATTCGTTTTCGATAATAAAATTATCACTTTTAACATCTTCCAATATTTTTCAATCAAAATCTAAAGGCACATCTAGAAAAGATTCGTTTTTTTCGCTTAGGGTTGACAAGACCTGAAGGGGTTTGAGTGATTTATTGTTACTAAAGACACTAAGGCGGACACATAGTGTAGTACAGCAGGAAAAGAAAGCTACTAAGACGTAAGGATTTATTAGAATCTTAGAACATCAATATATATATATATATATATATATATATATATATATATAAAACCTACTTCTCTCTTAGTTTTTCGCACGTTTATTTTGTATTGAATTGCGAGTAAAAAATATGCACTATACAATACAGTGAATCTTATTTTTAACTAACATTTTACAGTTGTTTATCTTGAGGAATGGGAATTATTTGATTTAATTTCAGTGAATCTTCGAACTTCAAGATATTTGTCAGTTCATATTTGCTCCATCATATGCATTCAGTTACTTAAAATACTTTATTTTATACTAGATTTTGTGGAGGATTTGAAGAATTCAAAAAGAGGGAAAATCCCTCAGGTTCCGATGTAGGTTTCAGGATGGTCAAAACGTATGGTTTATTCCAGCTTTACGATCCGATCACTTAAAAACTGTAAAGTCCGAGGGTAGAAAAACTTATAATTTTAGGAGCACAATTATCACACACATTAAATGCAATATATACACTCAATCCTCCAACTAACCAATGTATAGAAAAAGGGGAGGGGGAGGAGAATTTACATGTGGCAACGCAATTGACGCAGCGATCTCGCAAATCGGCTTTCCAAGTTTCCATGACAGCTGAAGCGCGTGGCGGCGGCGGCTGCGTAATCCGCGTGGCG
>BOPP01000125.1:1333191-1344034 GCA_017312745.1 Gryllus bimaculatus | reverse complement strand
TCCCGCTCACCACCCACCGCCTCCGCCCCGCCTCCGCCCCGCCCCGCGTCCCGCGCACTCCCTTGGATCCCGGGACTAATGAAGGCGGCCTGGCGGCCTTTTCCTTATGCCTCCTGCCTAGCTCGAATTTCTGCTGTTTTCACCCGACCACGCGAACGAAGATATGCTGCTCGTAAGTTTTCATCGTGAAATTCTCGATTTTAGAACTTTTGAACTAATAAATGTTGATAATAACTAACTAATAAATGTTGATAATAACAGAACCAAACTATTTTTTTCCAGCGTGGGAGTATAGAAAAATGACATATTTCATTCGCGTACGTTGTACCACGTTTATGTGCGCTAGACGTTTTTGTAACACATGCTTTCCTTGGGACACACAAAGCAGCAGCTTTTCCATTGACGTAATTTACTCTTGTTGCCACATTCCTTCTGTCACGCATTTGATGATGCCGAACATCAAAATTTTACCTCTTTACAAGTATCCAGACAGTGTAGGTACGGGACTGAAAACTATCAAAAAGACAGATCTGAAAACATGTCAATATCAAATATGACCTGCCTGTGAAAGTGTAGGGACGCTCACGCGGCAGCAAACGCGGTAACCTACAGATGCCTTTGCAAAAGAATCAAGCACAAAGAAGCATGGTATAACGTGTAACAAGCTCAAGTATTCGACGATCTAACACAATTTAATTGAATAGGCTAGAACAATAAGAAATTGAATGAATTATGTTAGAATATCACCCAAAGATCATAGTGTAAATAAAACCCTTGCACCTAAGAATGCTTAGTTACCCGCATATATCACTGAAATTGTTAATGTGGTTCATATTATGTTTAACGACATCTGTAGTAGAGCTTATAGTAATCACAAGAACGGTTCCGTTCAGGGCCGGATTTAAGTAGTGCGGGGCCCCAAGCACAAAATTGTGTTGCCCCCCCCCGAAAAAATAGCTCCATCTTTATTAAATAAAAAATGTATTATAGTACAAGTACTTTCTGTACAGATACAAATGAAAACTGATAATTTTTTATAGAAATTTTTATTTGTGTGACATTTTTTTACATTAAATACATTTTAATAATTTTTTTTCTGCTCTTCACTGCAGAATGGGGGCCCCCTTGTGAATGGGGGCCCCCAAACAACTGCTTGTTTTGCTTGTAGATAAATCCGGCCTTGGTTTCGTTTTGATGGTTCTGTGAGCTTGAGGCTCTTCAGTTTCCATGCAAACAAATGCTTACGCGGAGTAAAATCGTGATATGTTGTTGATCTGGCTTGATGCATAAGCTATTTATAATACAATAAAAATAACAATGATAATAATAACAATAATGAAAATAATAAAGTGAGCGTTTTGTTTTTAGACCTCTAGACGAAATATTTGCGGCGTATTACGCTTTTGAGGCTCGGAGGTGTAAATGATTAATTTGTGATACACTTAACCATTGAAAAAGTAGATGATATAATGATGATATGAAACCTTTGCATTAAAATATTCGCAAAATACTTTTAAAAGATTCAGTATGCTACAGATTATTTAAATAATTGAACCTATTCCATCAGTTGGTTCTCGATTAGCTTTAGATAGAAATTTTAATTAATCAGTTCCTGAGATATATTGGCATGGTTATGTACCTTAAATTCTTTAGCTAAATCTGCTGACTTATTAAATACTTTCTTTAACAGTCGCTGAAGCTTCCTTCCCTGATTGCCAAACGGTTTTCCATCTTCTTTTCATCTCTTGCGTTATTTTCCTGTTTCGTTTCTTCCACTCAAGTTGTACTCAAGGACTGTTGAGTAGTTCGGAAGTTTCTCCTTTTGCGTTATAAAAAATATCTTAACAATTCTACGGGAAGATATCCTTTCTTTAGGCAATTACGTGAAGTTCTTCAAGGCTCCTTCATTTTTTTCTGCTTCCCTTGGCGACCAATGTGACGCAAACTGTTGTGGCGCTAATCGCACTGTGCGGAACCTTGATGGCGGATAAAGCAAGGCATCGCTTATCTTACGGCGTGATCCGTATCATTACCCTATTTTTCACTTGTGCCTTGGAAGCCAAAATATGTAATCTCTGATACGTAGTGACCATCACTCGTTCAGATATTTGGCACAAGAAAGATGTTACAACACAAAAGCAACAAATGTAACAAATCTCAGACTTTGATAAGTCAACAAGTATGAACAGTTTTCTTCTAATCGGCTGCAGGTTGACAGTACAGCTTTATGCGCTTCCCACCTTTAAGGTTGCACCATTCACTTTGTTCGTGGTAAGATTCAGCGTTATCACCTAATGTTCGCTTGAGTTGTTGTAAACACTGTTGTGTACATGGCTGCGCCAGTGTTTGCGCCAAAATTAACAGGTTTTCGTTATCCGTTCTTTTGTGATCTGAATGTGCATCAGAAGCTGAAATTCTCAGATAAACCTTTCAGCACAATATGGGCGTAATGTTTATCAGTAAATCAAAAAATTTAAAATCGTTCATACAAGCGTGCAGGATATGAAAAGAGCAAAATACCCACTCACATCATTTACTAATTTTGATAATGAGCCAGTCGGTGCCCTGATTACGAATAACAGACGAGTGACTTTTGATGAAGTGGCAAATCTTTAGTGTTTAGAACTCTTGACTAAATATATTCGGCGTTATACGCTTTGGGACGCGGTGGTGTAAATGATTAATTTGTGATATGAATTGTGATATGAACATTAATCTACACATGTTGAACGCTGAAATGGATTATCGAAAAGCTTCTTTTGTTGAACGACATTGCGCCTCCACATACCACCGCCCAAGCTCGTCAAAATCGAGGTATCAGGCCATAGATTAGAGTTCCGAACGTGTGAAATCTAATTTCCATCTGTTTGATTCACTTAAAAGACACTTTGAGAGGCCGAAAATTTTCTCCGACCTAGGTCAAGAACCAGTAAATATTTGGCTTGCTGCTCAATCGAAAATCCTTTTTTCTGAGGGCATCGGAAAGCTTGTGATATGGTGGGCTAAGTACATTGAAAAATATTTTGCCTGTATTGTAAATGGTCTCATTATAAGTTGTGTATTGGTTTGGTAAAATGATAAAACATAGAATATTGAGATTTATTTACTTACCTAGTACAATTCGATCTTGGGTCTGTTATCGTGTACTCGCAGTACTACCTGAGTCTCGCTGCATTATACAAATGAGATATCAGCTTCATACACGTTCCTCTTAGATCACGAGGACAGGATGAGAAACAAAAGGTCGCGCATGATCCATGAATCAATTTTTAGGTACTGCACCAGCATGTGTTTGGAATTGATGGGAAGAAATCAGAGAAACAAGTACGAGAACAGAGGGCGACCAGAATGCTCATTCAGGCAGTAAGGTTGCCCGATTCGGTCACTTCCCAGATGTTAGAAAAAGGGCGCGCAAATAAAACATGGAGCTTGGGGCAGTACATCAACCAGGGATCCTCAGTTCTGAAAGTTCCGCCTCGCCCCAGTGCACGAACAGAATTCATTTCAACATGCAACAGAAATAAATTCTAGCGGATAATTTGAAGTAGAAGTAAATACATTTTTATTAGTTTACGGGACCCCAATTATGTCGGGGCATGTAACAAATCGGCCCAGCTGCTCCTTCTGGATGCCCCTGGTCGAAAATATATTTCCGTCGGGACCTGAGCTGGACTACAAAGCTTCGGCTTTCTGGTGCCAAAACACACGAACGGCCCGGGTGAAAAAAAATGTTGCTCCAAAAGAGAATACCCATCTTTCTTGCACCTCAACAAAACCTCGTGCGTGAATGAGGCAAAGGCCGGCGACGCGACGTGGGGCAGGTGGCGGAGGCGGAGGAGGAGACGGGGGCGGTGTGCCGCAAGGCGCATTCCGAGGCGGGCGCGGAGAACGGGAACCTGCGTGCCGCGCGCTCGTCCCCTTCCTCCTCCCACTTCCCCTTCATTCTCCTTCTCCCCTTCATTCTCCCACTTCCTTTCATTCTCCCTCTCCTCTTCATTATACCACTTCACTTTTATTCTCCCTCTCACCTTCATTCTCCCACACTCCTTCATTCTACCTCTCCCCTTCATTCTCTCTCTCCCATTCCTTCTCCCGCTCACCTTCATTATCCCCTTCATTCTCCCTATCCCCTTCATTCTCCCACTTCCCCTTCATTCTCCCTCTCCTCTTCATTCTCCCTCTCCCCTTCATTATCCCAACCCCCTTCATTCTCCACCTCCCCTTCATTCTCCATCTCCGCTTCATTCTCCCTCTCCTCTTCATTACACCACTTCACTTTTATTCTCCCTCTCACCTTCATTCTCCCTATCACCTTCATTCTCCCACACTCCTTCATTTTCCCATTCTCCTTCATTTGCCCTCTCCCCTTCATTCTCCCACTCCCCTTCATTCCCCTCTGCTCTTCATTCTCTCACTTCCCTTTATTCTCCCTTTCCCCTTCACAAACCTCTTCGTTCTCCCTCTCCCCTTTATCCTCCCTCACGAGGCGCAGTGGCGTGGGCGGGTGCGGGGGGGGCGATATCTCCTCCAATTAATAGGCTCGGTTGACGCGCGTGCCTCGCCTCGCCTCGCCTCGCCTCGCCTCGCCGCGCTTCCGGCGCCGCGCAGACAGCTCGAAGGGCGTGCCCGAGGAGAGGGCTGCACGCCGGATTGGGGCCCGAGCTAACGAGCACTTTCCTTCTACAGCCGCAGAAGTAGATTTCTAGGGCGGTTCTAAACACGGGAGTAAATATTTATTAAACGCCTGCTGCGTCTGTCGATTTGGGTCTAATATGGACCATTGAAATTAACCTGATTATTTTTACTTATTTCTTCTTTCTCTTACCTTCTTTCCTCTTCAATATTATTTTATTCTTTGACACCATTTCCTCTCTTCAATTTTAATTTTCTTCAACGTATCATTCAATTGCGAAAAGGAAGAAATTCTCTATGTAGCATCATTTCCTCCAAAGATCATTTTCTTAACATCATTAAATTATAAAAATGGTTCTATTATATCTAAAACTGAATTACAAATGCTTTTTTATAGTAAAGGGAGACATAAATATGTTCAATTAGATTCCAAGTGGATTCTTTTGAATCATAACCATCCGTATTTGTCCATTAAATGAAGGAGGAGGAGGAAGCTCTTGGGGTGCGACGGGAGGGGGAGGAGTCGAGCGGGCTGGGAGGCGTGATGGGGTGTGGTGGAAGGGGCTGGGTGGCGTGGGGTTGGGGGAGTGTGGCGGGGCGCGGCGAGTCGCAAAGAGGAGCGTGGCGGGGCGGGGCGGGGCGGGGCGGAGCGAGTGTGACCCAGTTGCGACGTAGGCAGCGGGCGCGGCCGCATCGCTCCCGCGGCTAATAGCCTCTCAACGCCCGCTCCTCCCGCTTGTGCCAATGCGGACGAAGCACAGAGAGGCAGCGTAAACGCTTGTTTAGATGCGTCTGATACTTAAATGATTAAATTACTTACTATTATTATTATTAGTTTTATTATTATTATTGTTGTTATTATTATTATTATTATTTGCGAATTGACCATTTCTGACCAAACAACACAATTAACGTGTGTAACTATTGGAATCAGCTTCTGAGCTGTGTTCCTCGGTAAGACAAGGTTGTTTCGCTTTGAAGTGTGAATTATGAGATGATTGGACGATGATGAGGGGGTGAAGGGATAATCACAAATACGACTATGTCTACGCAGGACTCGAACCTGCAGCCTTCTCAGCACAGACAACGGCTGCAGCAAACCGTGTGCGCCACGGGGCTGGATTATTATTATTATTATTATTATTATTATTATTATTATTATTACTATTATTATTATTATTTTATTATTTTCTTTTCGTTACGAGATATATTTAGTTTTCGGATGTGACTCAAAGCTTGTCGCTGCTTTTCGAAACTCCCATGCTTATCTGGGATTGTCTAAGTCAAGGGAATGGTTTGGGATCGTCTTAGTCATACGAGAATAGGTGATCAAGGCAAGTTGCAAAGCCCTAAGGATGGGAATGAGTACGGGGAGGCAGGAACGCTCGAGATCCCTATACTAGAGAGCGATGCTGGCATTCCCCTGGAAGTGATAATGCACACCACTAAAACCGCCGGTCGCTCTTTAGTTTCGAATCCAGCTGACAACATTTCAATTCAAATTCAATTCAGTTCTTCCTTATTTTAAGTGGCGTGCTCACGCCATCAGGCCTGCTCTTCCGCTTGACAACTTAAATTTCGCCACGCTTCTTTCGCTTTTTAGCAGCGAAAGAAGGTATCACTCAGGCAAGAAAACAGGCAATTATAATTTAGATCAGAAGCTTCTTTTAGGCTTGAGAATCTTTTACATGCCGTAAATCTTCAATATAAGTCAGACGGCTTTACTTCCCCTCTTAAGGAAGGCGTACGAAAGATTTTTTGCTCTTAAAAATCTACGTTTTCGGTGAGATTTGAATCGAAGTTCGTATAACAGGGATACGCTAACCGGCGAGATCTACAATCTAACGCTAACCGGCATGCGCTTCCGGTAAGCTCAACTCACCGATATTTTTTTCAGGTATAGGCTAACTCGGACCACGTGTGCATCCTGCTTCAGCAGGTACAAGTACAATTATCTGGGAGAGGGGAATAAGCATTTTAGCTCTAATCCCGATTTTTATCCCCCAAGGTTGTTAGCCCCGATACGCATCAGGTAAATTCTGGCCACATGCTGGTATCGAAACCGTGACCTTTAAAGGCGCTCTATTCTTAACAATGTCTTTACGTGAGCCGCTTTCGATGAAGGAGAAATAATAAATTATATTTTTCGATAGTATGCATGAATTGGTTTAGATACAAGTACGATCTAAAGGATATACAACCTGCGTTGCTCAACTCCAAACAATGAAAACAATATTCACTCTCGGTCTACATGATGCGTAAGATCCCTGGGTGATAAGGAATTTTTAAAGTGATCAGACAAACTTTTGGGAAACTCTGGATTTATAACATTTAAGTTCAAATTTAGGGATATTATTATGATTATGATTCTAGGGGAATTATCTGTGCGTTATTAAACGTCATTATTCAACTCTTTCACTCATCAATTATTCATCGTGTCTGTTACGTTCGTATCAAACCACAGTTTTACAGAAATGTTACTGATTAAAATACCTCGCCGCATTAGAATTCTCCGTAGTCTTTATATTGTGGTTACAGGGAAACTGAAAATAATACAAGATTATCATTACCATCAAAAATCTTATGACAGAAAAGTATACGTATAAAGAGGATATTAAAGGGTATGCAAAAATAAATTGACGATCCACTAAACGAAAATGATGAATGAATCTGAAAATTTTAAAACGGGTAGAATTTATTAAGTCAATTCTAGAGAAAATATTAAATAATTCAATAATATTACTGTAAAAAATATACATGTAAATCAATATCAATATTTTTCATGAATATAAATATCATTCAAGTAAAAAAAATATTTTCGAGAAAGAGGTCACCTGATATACTCGCTCGCGTGTAGTACATACCGGAACGTACAAACGACCGCAAATGCACGTTATTTTCCATTACCGCAAATGCACATTAGTGGATTCCTACTACAATATTAACCATTCAAATGTATTCATCCTAACACATTTCTTAATGAAATATCTATGCATCTACATAAAAGTTTTTAAAAGGGAATTAGTTCTGAAATGTGATTTATATGGCAGTTACATATTTATTGTAAAATACTTTTCTCCTTTGCCACTGAATTGCTTTTATCTCTACTTGAATATTAAACATTCCAGGAACCTGTGACTGGCAAAATCCGATCATAAAGCTGCTCATGGGTGGTCAGTGATCTCGTGAGTGGTTCGACAACTTCTTTGTTGCTTTAAAAAGAGGATACCTGCCCTCGATCATTATTTCCTGGAAAATTCTTTTTGTGATTTTGACAAAACAATGGCACTTCTTGTTTTCTTTATGATTGCGATGTTCAAGAAGCAGATTCCTTTTTCAGATCTCTTTCACACCAACTGAAATGAACTCAGTGAATGCCTACACGCGTTGAAGGTCAGAGCTGAGATGGAATATAACGGAAAATCGAGAAGTTCGACGGCCAGCCTCTGCGATATAACCGTATAATGCTTATCGCCCTGGTGGATAAAAATTTTCTGAAATAAGGAGATAAAAGGGGAGGGTGAAAAGGATATGTAGGTTTATAATAAAATGAGTATGTGTGTATGTGATCTAGAATACATAAAGTTACACAGAACACATCAATACACTTTCGTATATGTTACGTAAAAAGTAATGTTTATGCTTCCTGATAGTTTTTTTTAAAATTATCGAAAAAAAGGTTGTGTCTGGTCCGCAACCTCGTTACCTTTCATCTTCGGCGCGTATGAACATGTACTCTACCTAACACAAAAGTGCTACACATCCTTCTACAACACGGAAGGAAAATTGTCATTCCGCGCGATTTTCTACGTGCAGATCGCGCATTGGGATCAGGTAGTTTTGCATCCATTGTTTCCACCAGAAACGTTCCCACATCTCGTAGATGAATCCACAACCTTATTCAAAGGATAAACCAATCACCTCGCTTTACTCTAATCAGTACCGCCCGGCAGGTAATACCTAACCGAAACCAAATGTTAGATCTTTACATACTACGGTAATAAATAGATATATACGAGTATGTAAATAGATAAAACATTAATTAAAAATCTGAAACTTTGAACTATAAAAATCCATACATAAAAAAAATCGTAAGAAGGGTTGGTGTAGGTGTCCAAGACCCTATGGCATTCTACGGTATTAGTACTTAAACGGAACCAGACATTAAGCACCTAGCATTTCATATATTACGGAAATCAATTAATATATGAGTAAGTTAATTTATCGATATGTATAAAATTCGAAACTCTCCACTTCAGAATTCCATACTACTCGAAGAAATCGTAAGAAGCGGAATCTCGAACCCCGATGTCGCAGAGAATAATGACTAATCGAAAGCAAATATTTGTCGCTTAGCTCTTTCAATATTACGGTAATAAATCGCTATATACAAGTATGTAAATAGATAAAACTTAAGTATAAAATCCGAAACTGTCAGCTACGGAATCCCACACTCAGAGAAATCTCCAGACGCGGATAGAGGCGGTGCGAGGCCAAGTGGCCGGGGTCGCGCCGGGCGCCGAACGCGTGGGGAAGATCTCCGGGAGCGGTGCCGCTTATGCGAGGCGCGGAGCGGAATTTCGTTCTTTCGCTTCCGTTCCGGGGCCGGTGAGCGGGCGGGCGGTTGGAGCGCGTGGCGGGCGGGGTCAACGCTCTTCCGGAACGACGCGGCGGCAGCGGCGGCGGCGTCGCGACGCCATGCGGTCCCCGCCGCTGGGCCGCCGCGCCGGGGCGGTGGACCGCAGCCCGTCGCCGCCGTTCGCTTAAGGCTAAATGCACCGAAAAATACTTGTAGGAAAATTCAATAGATCGCAGCACTATCACAGGGGAATTTACTTTACTGATAACGTCTGAACCAATGGTCCGATTTTAAATATGTAAACGGCATTTGACGCCTTTTTAAAATAGAATTTACGCTACGATGATATTTTTTCAATTATCTAACAAAAACGCGAATTTTAATTAAGTTCTCAAACCTCCGAGAATAAATTAAAAAATGTGGGCTTATAGCGCGATGACGACATGCTTCCTGAATCGAGCGCTGTGACAATCATTAAATCGGACGAATAGGAGCGTCGTAAAGTGAAATTTACGAAAACACCTCGCCCCCCATCTGCACCGTTGCGTCCCCCGCCCGTCAGTTGTGGGCCCTCTGTCAGCGCGGCTTCGCGGCCAGGCCCGGCGGCGTGCGACCAGCCCCGACGGAGGAGGCGGGACTTGCGGGACACGCAAGTCACACACTCGGTTTATGCGTTCGTCACTTTGCATCTCAATCTATTTTTCCACGGATATCAAACTAGAGATTCTATACTACTATTACAGACCGAGATACGCGGTGTTACGCCAACCAAAATCCTTGTTGAGCACTCCCAAATCGTTGTTTAGTCAACCAATATCCTTGTTGAACCAACCAATATTCTTGTAGAGCAGAAAATATTATTTTTGAGCCAACCATGATCCCTTGAACCAACAAAGATCTTTATGGAGCCAAACATGATCCTTGTTGAGCCAACCATGATCCTTGTTGGCCAACCATGATCCATCTTTAGCCAACCAATATCCTTGTTGAGCTAACCAAAATCCATGTTTATCCAACCAAAATTCTTGTTGAGCCAACCAACATCTTTGTTGAACCAACTAATATCCTTGTTGAGCCAACTAATATTCTTGTTGAGCCAACCAATATACTTGTTGAGCCAACCAAATTCTTGTTGAGCCAACCAATATCCTTGTTGAACCAACAATGATCCTTGTTAAGCCTACCATGATCCTTGTAAGCAAACTATGATACTTGTTAAGCCAACCATGATCCATAAGTGGAATATCAACCCAGCAATCTATCGTGTGAGAGATCGACCCAACAAGTCCATCAAGTAAAGGATCAAGCCAGCAAGTCCATCAAGTGAAGTATCAACCCAGCAGGTCGATCAAGTGAGGGATCGACCCAGCAAGTCGATCACGTGAGTGATCGACTCAGCAAGTTGAACAAGTGGGGACCGACTCAGCATGTCGATCAAGTGGGGATCGACCCAGCAAGTCGATCAAGTGAGGGATCGACCCAGCAAGTCGATCAAGGGAGGGATCGAGCCAGCAAGTCGATCAAGGGAGGGATCGAGCCAGCAAGTCGATCAAGTGGGAATCGAGCCAGCAAGTCGATCAAGTGAGGGATCGACCCAGCAAGTCGATCAAGTGAGGGATCGACCCAGCAAGT
>BOPP01000125.1:1318148-1333139 GCA_017312745.1 Gryllus bimaculatus | reverse complement strand
TCGATCAAGTGAAGTATCAACCCAGCAAGTCGATCAAGTGAGGGACCGACCCAGCAAGTCGATCAAGTAGTGGATCGACCCAGCAAGTCGATCAAGTGGAGTATCAACCCAGCAAGTCGATCAAGTGAGGGACCGACCCAGCAAGTCGATCTAGTGAGGGATCGACCCAGCAAGTCGATCAAGTGAGGGATCAGCACAACAAGTCGATCAAGTGGGGGATCGACCCAGCAAGTCGATCATGCGAGGGATCGACTCAGCAAGTCGATCAAGTGAGGAATCGACCGAGCAAGTCGATCAAGTGGGGATCGACCCAGCAAGTCGATCAAGTGAGGGATCGACCCAGCAAGTCGATCATGTGAAGGATCGACCCAGCAAGTCGATCAAGTGAGGGATCGACCCAGCAAGTCGATCAAGTGAGGGATCGAGCCAGCAAGTCGATCAAGTGATGGATCGACCCAGCAAGTCGATCAAGTAGGAGATCAACCCAGCAAGTCGATCAAGTAGGGGATCGACCCAGCAAGTGGATCGAGGATCAACCTAGCAAGTCGATCTAGTGGAAGAATAGCCCAGCAATTCGATCAAGTGATAATATCCTTTGTGATTTTGATAAAATTAATAAACAGACTTTGTAATTTATTTTATCTTTTAGGATCAAAATTATATTTGTATGAAAGGTCGTAAATATCACGCAATCTCGTTTCGGTCGTTTAGGAATGTGCCGCACATTTTTCCAGCAAGTTATCTTCAGATGCAAACAGACAAACAACAGTGAGAGCTGTTGGGTTGCAAATAATAATTAGTGACTACATGATATAGTTACCATGGTGTAAAGTGAATGAGAAACGAAATAAAAGAAAGTATATAATTCTATCTAAAGATGAAAAAAAACATTTTTATTTTAGAGGAGGGTCCGTACTGAAATTCCTTCCCTCTGACGCACTTTCTGGGTCCGTGTGTGTGGGTTGGTGACGTCTCCTTCGATCACGGGCGCCGCCGACGGGCAGGAAGCGCGGCAGATGACGTCGCCCTACACGAGAAAGCCCCGCAGCGGGTCGCGTGCTCGCCCCGACTCTCGTTCCTCGTTGTCGTAATTTCTCCCTTGTTCCCTGGGCCCTGACGGGCAAGCCCGCGCCCATACAAGTAAACATCTCCGCGGGGCCGAGACCAGCTGCTCCCGTGCACTCTCCGCGGAAGTGGAAAACGTCTGCTAATGCGAATTTTCTTTCTCGATATCATCGCTCGATTCGTATTGCATCATCCATTATCATGCTGTTATTACACCACTACTTTGATTTAATTTCCCTTGTTCTTTTGATAAGATTTGAACAATGATAATTAGCTTATATAACAAGCATCCTAGTGTGTTCATAACGCCATTTTTAATTGTTAAAATGAACCTACAAATGCTGTACTGAATGTATTTCTGTTACTTATGTGTGCATATGAATGTTGTACCACGCGGCTCATTACAGTGCTCTACCTTTTCGTACGATATATTTGATACACTGTAGTTATCAGTGAACGTATGACCGCCGTTTTCAGGGAACCTCTGAATTATTTGTAAATGCGCGTTTCACTCGTAAATTACATGCTATATCTTGGTGCAAGGCCAAGTAAATGTGGAGCTTTAACTTCACAAATGTGATACACTTTCTTACATATCAGCTGTGGAGCAAAATGATCTGCAGCAAATAGTGAAACTGTTGAACAAGAGTTTGCAGCAATGTCGCATATTGAAGAAATGTGTTTGCTGTCTTGAATATTATAATGACACTATGTTGTTTGTACTTTTAAAACCGGCATTTAACGCTAGTAATACCAAGGTGTAAAAGGTTCCGTACATTGTTCGAGATGGGGGCTCCTGAGTCCGGCTACTTTTTTATTTTATTGATGTTTTTAGCGATTTTTATAAGTTAAGAAATTGACAAAACTGATAATAAACATGTGATTTTATGTACACAAAAATATCTAAACAACAAACAATTTCTGCAAATGGCTCTACAAATGAAACAATAACCGATTTCCTCTCATCGGTATTTTTATTTAGTGACAAAACCTTTTTGAAATAACTATATCAAAGAATTGCGATGTATTTTCATAACAGTAATGTTTTACATTGTATTATATCACGTGTTAAAGTATTACAAATGTTTCCAAAATGTGTTCTGAAGTTTGTTTTCGAGCGAATAGTCCGGATCTTTTACTCTCAGAAAACAAACACGATGTAATATGTCAAATTAAAAAAAAAATGCTTTTGGTAAATTGCATTATAATTTGAACAAAAAGCATAACAGAAACAATATCAACGATTTTCAGCATCCTACAAAAATTGAAACATATAAAAAACAATCATCGGCGGGAGTCTGACCCCCACCCCTCGGCCTTACAGATGTTTAGCTTTAATATTTTGACAGGTTTTGATGATGTATTATCATTTCGTTTTTTCAGAATTCCGGACTTACAACATCATCTCTTTCGAAGCAGAGAAACCTCCCAGTTGACGCTTGTCTGCGGTTTCTCCTCTTGATCTCATCGACTTGTTGGATGACGTAACCGTGAAGACGCACCTGTCTCACGCATGGGAGTGGCAGTGGATTGTGTACACATCACATCTTCCGGCGTTGCAATATTGGATTTGTTAATGAGAAGTGTCAAACTTATTTACATTGTGTCACCACTGAATAACATTACTTTTCTTTTTGTACTTCTTAAATTTCGGTGTTACGAGATTCGAGCGGTTGGCGAATCGCCAAACAAGTGAATGCACGATAAAATAAGTACCCTCTGTTCTCTCTGTCAGCTGCAGAATCGCTTTTATTTTCAGTATAATACACAGGAAATCATCTACAGATCTCTCCCCCTCTCTCTCTTTCTCCCCCTGTCCCTACCTCTACTTCTGCCACTCTCCCCCTCTCTCACCGATGCCGCATAACCCATATCGTGATTTGGTATTCCAAGAATTTCCGATTTGAGTCCAAATCATTTCAAATGGGGCGTTCTCGAGGATGAAGAATCGGCTTTTCAACGATCCTAAGGGTTGAAGTGGAGTTAGGGTGGTAAGGAAGTATTTGCCAGCTGACCGAAGTCATTGAGTAGTAGTTGAAGGCATTGATTCGAGATACATCTGGAGTTGATTCGAGAAAACTGCGGAAACTATCGATCCTACTTCAGCCAACAATATTGTCCGTCACAGCTTCATAGTAGCTAGCAGTCGAAAATCAGCGATCGTCGGTATTCGAATTTAAAATGTCGGATTCTCAAATATCCAATTGTGGACTTGCAACTATATGTACACTAACACACCACGTCCCTTCAAATCCCATTAAGTATCAAATCGCTAAGTATTTCCTAGCATATATATTCCTTATGATAGTGGAGTCATTTAACCATCAATTTCCAGCGATAGAACCTCTATCCAGTCAAATTAGGATAGATTGTTACGAAAATATACGCGATCACCTTTAAACACGAGCGCCTTAAAAGAGATTGTTTTCTCTTGTCTTTGCTGGAACTGACTAGATCAGCATAATGCATGTTGCTGTTGCAGATGATGACGATCTTTAAATAGCTTCGCTTCAATATGGGAGATTTTTATAATTACTTACTGTTGGAACCAACGAACATTCAACCAAAATTGCAAAATTCCTGGATTTATTTCACTCTAACACCATTTTTTGATTTAATTTGACCGAACTACTACTATCTCCCCACCTGTCTGTAGATTCGACTGTGCAGGGACATCACATGGGAAGCAAGAAGCACCTTGACACTTGCGGAGGCTGCTGCAACCGGCCTGTAAGCGCCGTTCAGACTTTCCGCGAAGCGCATCGTGCCGCAAGAACGGCGCGCAATGGCGCGGCCTCCCCTCTTCGCTCGGTTGCAGCAATTAAGTTTCTCGCGATGGGAGGCACGGGCGCAGGAATGCGAAAATGATGTTAAACGAGCACGCCAACACGTCGCCATTTGCGCAGCCGTGACATTCCTCTCTTGGGCCCCCGCTTTCGGATTGACCGCTGCACAACTTCCGCGCGCAATCTATCGCAGAGGAATCGAGATAGTCTTCGCAATCGAGGTAGCTGAAGAAACTCACGTTTCCAGAATGTCCACAAGGACGATCCATGATAGAAGGGGATAGAAATAAGCAAAGAACATCTCTCACTGGTGCAAACACATAAAGCACTCAAGGACCACATGAGACGCCGTAGGACCTGAATGAGAGGGGATTTTAAATTTTTTCAATGTGGTCATTTGTGCTTGAAATGTATTATTGACGACAAATTTAGGGTGGGTGTTCAACTGGGGAATTCGTAATTTTTTATATGCGTCATAATGTTTCATCATTGAAAATGAAGTATCTGGTTTTGGATATAACGCTCTTTTATCTTTGTATCGCGATATGAATTGCTTCAAACATTACTAAGCAATCTAATAGTGTGAACAGATTTCCAGCGAGCGTGAATTAGGCCTGATACATCATATGCCACGTACCTAAAATATCATATTCACACGAAAGCAAACGTTTTGTGAATGAATTAATTTAAGAGCTTTTTACAAGAAACAAAATAATAATAATCGAGAACATTGATTATAAAAATGGCCGAATATTTGTGCAGGAACAATACAATTTCAGGAATATTCTGCTTCATTACTGTTCAAATTACCTCTTAGTCACGTGCATTACAAATTCGCTCTTCTGCTGAACTGCTAAAATATGCATCAGTGTATGTCATGAACGTAAAGATGCGTCTTCGTATATCATGAACGTTTTCTAAAAATATCTGATTACATAAGCTTACGATAAGATTATTCAGGTAAGTTATTACCCACTATTTATTTTTATGCTAAGATTATTTTCAAGTCAAATTTTGTATGAATGAAAACTAGAGCGCCAGTTTCATTAATGAATGATAGTCGCATACTGTTTCGTTATTGAATGACTTAGACTCGTAAAGGACTCAAGATAATAATGGTCTCATTTCATTAGCATAGCAGTGATCCATGCTAAACTGAGTCATTCATTCCAGTTGCAACATTAATTTCTACATTTCCTATTTATTTAGTACCTATCAATCAATTAATCAATCAATGATTTCTTATTTTACCTGAGCAAGGCTCAGAGTATGACGGCTGATCTTCCACCTGATCACGCAAATTTTAGTTCAACAAGTACGAAACTTCCCACGAGTTGGAAACTGACGCAAAAATAGAAAGAAAACAAAAGCAATCCGGAAAATAACCTGGAAAATGTCGGAATTACCTAGCAATAGATATTTTAGGCAAAGCCGAAGAATTATAAATCTAAAGACAAAGGTTTTGTTTTGCATTCGAATGTTACGATCCGAAAATAGTCAAAAACACCTTCATACTTTAAAAATTCCCCTTCAAGAATGGATTATACATGCCGTGTAGTCCTCGAGTGCTCGTTGGCAACATTCCCGTGGGCAAGAAACATTACACCCGCTGCATCACGTGCAATGCGAAGGTCAAAATCTTCAACGCATCCTCCCGAAGCAACAGGGCGACCGCGTTCCGCGAATTCCCGCTGCGCACCGGTCCGCCGCGTGCGATCTTCGCGCACTCGCTCCGCTCTGCGCCGCGCTGCGCCGCGCCGCGCCTCGCGCGAGGTGGTACCCGTGAGACGCGCCGGACGCCCCCGCGGGAAAGCGGCCCCGCCCCCCGCGGCGCGCCCGTTAGAGCACCCACCGGCTGCGGGGAGCTCACAGCCAGCATTGCCGCTGACTCTGTGCGGGAAGACCTGGGGTTCGTGTCTCTACGGCGGGAAATTTTTCGATTCTAGCTAAACATCTTGGTAGAATGTACCCGTTGCTTGATTTGCAAGACTAGTATACACCGGCTGAGTTAGCTCAGAGCCAGCATTGCCACTGTCTCTGCAGCAACTTTGTGCGGGAGATCATGCTACGGAGGTGTCAATGGAGGCCGGTTATCGACTCTAGCTAAATATCTTGTTCGAATTTAGCCACTGCTTGTTTTCCGTGACAATGTATGCCGGATGAGGTGGCTCAGAACAAGCAATGCCACTGTGCCCGTAGTGACTCTGGTCCTGTGGTTGAAGACTCGACGGTGCCATATTTTCGGCACTAACTTGATAGCTAGGTCGATTTCAGTCGCTGTATGGAAGAGAATACTAGCGGACGGTTGCTCTGATTTGTCCTTTCCCGTGGAATCTCCGACCAAAACGGAGCACTGCCGTAACGAACGTAATATCTCTTGAACTTCATTGCCGATCGATTGTGTTAAAGACGTTATTTTAAAAAAAAGAATTATATTGGAAATAGAAATAATGACTTTGTTTTAAATCAATTGTAGCTTTTCCCTTTCACATTAGTGGAAGTGCTGTATTGTTCAGTCGTTAGAAAGCGAATATTTGCCATTTGTTCTACACAGAGACAAAGCTCACACTGTGAGCTGCGAATATTTATCTCGAAATACCGTTTTTTATGATGGATGTTGTAGAAGCAATAGGTATTATCGGCATTGAAAATGCGAGAGTTAAATTTTACTTACGGACGCAACCCATTCCTGATAACAAAATGTGGAACTACTCATTTGCTTTGACCCCAACCGAATCCATTCTGACATCAGGACATTTTAACTAAGACCATACCCTCACGTTTGAGTTCTCATTCATGCGTACACAAAGTGAACAAACGATATTGTATGCTATGTAAGAACTATTCATCCCTTTCCCGAAGTACTTCAGAAATGGGAAATACTTCGTGACAATTTGCATGCATCGGTAAAACTCCACAATAGAGTTATTGAAAGATTATTTAAAAATTGCGATATTCATACTACTGTAATAAACAGTTACAGATTACAAGCATCTTATGAATTATAATACATTTTTATTGATATGTTGATGATTATATTTTATTTATATTGATGTTGATCATGACAGCATTCGTAATAGTGAATGATTCTCAGAAGCCCGTGAGCAACTGTCGCGCAGATGAAAACTGCAGTTACGTAATCTTAATATAAATGCGTGAGAAGAAGAAAGTGTTTAATCTATATCACTAATTTTCATTGCACGCAGAAATTGAAGCAGCCTCCGACCGTGTAAAAGGTTTCTATAGTTTTACTTAACACCCAGGAACTCGGGAAAATTCAAAAACAATTATACACTTTCGATTTGGATTGAATATTTTATTTCTCGAATATTTTATTCTATATTCCGCCTATTCTCGTACTATCGTGACATGGGACTTAAGTATCTGGACGGGTAAAATTAGTTTTTAGCTGTACGGGTACTTGATGATGGATGTGGTTTTCAGTTAAGTATTACTCTATTATTTACTATGGCACTTACATTTTATGGTGAACAATTTGAGATAATCATTTTCTAAAATATCTTTTTCCTCAATTTTCTCTCATTTTATTTATAATCAATTACATATTTTTAATCTTTATTTTCTTCCCTTAATATTGTAAACTTTTTCACTCGGAAAAATAAAATCTTATTGTTCTTGCCTGATGAGTCATGATGAATAAACATTACAATTACATTAACATTCAAGTCAAAATACAAACACTGTTGCGGGTGGACCTTATCACAAGTTTTGCTGGAGATGATTTCGATTACGCCGCAAATCAGAACCGGGAGAGGGGGCTCCGGGCATCACTGCAGTGCCTCTGACCGGGAGGTCATAGGTTCGAGTCCCGATTAGGATTTGCGACACCTGCTAGATAGCTAGTTCTGGAGGAGAATTCTAACAGCCGGCTGCCCTGATCGGTAGTTTCCCATGGTTTCTGCGATCAACACCTGATGAATGTCGGCTGCAGTAGCCGAACAAACAGGCCAGGGACAACGCGCGATCTTTCCTTCCCGGTCCTTTCCTCATCCATTACTTACACACACTTACGCTAACGTGTTCTACTCTACCACACGTGCCGGGACACCGGTCGGGAGCTTAGAACTTGCCCCGGCTGGGGCGGTGCTCCACGGTTGGGAGACACGTGGGACGAGAAAATCCCGCTTGCCGACGGTAAGTCAGCGCTGGATCTCACCATCCAACGGGGAAAGGCCGCCGCGCCTTTCCAAGGAAAACATGTTTCACACAATGACCGTAGCTCTTGTCGCATCCGGAAACATTAACAACCAACCAAGCAAACGCGTATCCGACGCCGCCCGACTGTCCTCCGCGGTGAACATCAGACCGCGAGCCAGACTGGTCACTTCGCCCGCTGGGCGGCCATCCCACTGGGCAACTCGGGCGCTTTAAATCCGGTTTGGCGCGCTCGCAATTGCAAGGACGCATCCGCCACACACAACCGCGCCGCGCGCGTGCTGCGCCTTCCAAGCGACCCCAGCGCCACCATTTAAATCTCGCGGACGTTCACGTTCAAACAGGTCATTGATTCTTCGCGGGAATGAAACCTGCGCAGCTATGTAGTGTGAAATTGTACTACTTCAGATGAAGGTTTGATTGTTTCTGAGCACGGAAACAGTTGTGGTCATTAGTTCCGATTGTGTTGGTGATGTTTATCCCGGAAGGTGTCGATGAGTCCTTCCCTGCTGGGTGGGGAGATTCGACGCCAACCTTATACATCGGTTTGCGGGGATCTCCTCCACCAAGCATCTACCCGCAGTGGTAGATCGGCTCAGCCGAGACAAAGCTCTAAGATCCTGATAGATCTCCTGTCATGTATGGTAGTATAATGCATGTAAGTGTGTGTATTTCTGTGTGTGTGTGTGTGTAAAGGGAAGGGATAGGTCTAGGAAGAGGAACGAATGATCGCGCCCAGTCCATAGTTCATTTGTTACAGTACTATTCCGGCAATCGCATGGCATTGGTCGGAGAAACCACGGGAAATTGCCGATTAGCGCAGTTGGCCGCCAGAATTCGCCTCCGGGCAGCGGCGGAATTGGACCTTGCTACATATCTTGTGTCGAAAATCCACCACCGTCGGGACTCGAACCAGAACCTCCCAGAGTCGTTGCCGAGTCAGCTTGATCACTTGAAAAAGTCTTGTATTTAATCCATTGTTTGTAATTGCATTCGAAGAAAGAAGTCTTCTTTTCGAGTAGGATAAGGAAATGTTTTCGATATGTATACACAGTAATTAATGAAATATGTATAAAACGTATTGAAACATTTAACATAACGGATATTTACGTTTGAAATTTTAACATTATTGATAAATATTTGCAATGAGGAAACACTGAGAATATTTTGAGAAAATAGAAAAATGTAGCAAGAGTTGAAGTTAAGTTTTAATGTCAAATCGCGAGGATGCGATTTCTAAGGTTTTGTAGAGCACTGCATTTCGATGACAGTAACTTCGAGAGTTTCGACTTTAATATTAATGAACATTTCATATTACTAATTAATAAGATGCAGGAAATACGGTAATGAACCCTTATTTCTGCGTGAAGCGAAAACGTAACACGATGCCAAACATTTTAAAGAGCGTACTAAATATCAATTCTACAGACTTTAAAGGTAGATCTTTCAAGTGATTTTGTGGGTATCAGATCTTGCTAATAGAATTTATTGGTATTATGCCATTACATTCTATTACAGTTTTTTGTAATACACACTGCTTGTTTATTTATATATTTTCCTTCTGACCAAATTGGGTCAGGATATCCAACCCGATAATTAATCCAAAATTCGTAGAGGAAGGTGAACCAAGTTGCTATTCCAGTATTTGCAAAAGTGGATCCTACCAACCTTGACCAATATGTTGCCACATTATGCTGGTTTTGGATCCGGACTTTTCGATTACGAGGTGAGTTAGTTCATCTCCCTACCAGGACCAAATATCGTGTAAAATCTAAGTCAAAACGTTCGCACATCCATAGATGCAGTATTCTCGTACCGAGCAAAATACAGCAATCATGATCTCTCTGGTAATGGTGTGTTCTTATCTTTCATTCATGACATTTCTCATTGTTCACACAGGTACAAACAAGTGACAAGGAGAATACGAAGCACTTTTCCCTTTTTGTAAAATCACTGTGTTCTTATGACGTATTTATACCAAGTATTTTTACAAGTACCATATTTATACAAGCCCAAATAGTGAACCAACAAGATCCAAATAATATTCATAAGACTGGCATTTGTAATATTTACATTGAAGACTACCTCAAACAGCTGCTACAAAAACAATATTAGTAACAATACCGAACTAAATACTTTCAAGACCTCTTTTTTTATCTCTTGTGTTTGTCACCCACTATTTACTTCAATTGAGTGAAATCTACAAAAGGTATCATGAATGCCATCTAATTAACTGGACCATTCAGCCCCAAATTAAAAAGAACACATAATTAATTCTATTCACTTTCCAAGGAGGAAAGAACGACAGAAAGAAAAGAGGAGGGTAGAAAACTAGGTGGGAGTCATTAGCGGAACAAGAATGAGAGCAGTGAATAAATGAACGGATGTGCAGCATCATTACCGCACTTCTTCTCTACAAGTACATATATCAACACTCATTTCTCTAGTACAAACCTCTTGGAATCAAGGACGGTCAGTTCCAAATGACGTTCACGACAACTCCGAAGATCTCTCGTTAATAGGAAACACGTTCTCAAGCCTTTGCCACTGCGTTGCCTTAGGCGGCATCTCTGGCCCTTAACCGTTTGTTCTTAACTTTTTATCACTAATTTCGTACATCTCGGATGATAGTGTAGTAGAACATAAAATAAATTTAAAACACCTTTTATTTACACTTATTTATTTTTGACCTTTCATTTTTTGCCTGACATAAATGCAAACATTGTTAATATTTACATTTTGCTGCAATTTACAATGCTTTTAATTGTTTTGAAAACACTTTATTCCTTCTAGCTTTCAATTTTGATGAACAAGATCTGTTCAGGCCATGTTTAGGCCTCAAATAATAATCAAACCTCATTACAATACAATCGATTTTCTTTATTTACTTGTCATTTTTGTATCATTCACCATAACACTCAATATAAACCTCTTTAAAAGTTTTATTTACCTGTAATTTGTTAGGTGCTGCGATTGAATTTGCAGAACTGAAGCGTGCTGATTTATCTTTCATCTTCAGATTTATATATTTACTAGTTTATGCGACCTTAGGCCAGAAATTCCAATTGATTGATTGATTTATGGATGTTCCCGGGCACGTCAACTGCTTCGACCATTAGACCTGATAGTGTAATGAATTATTTATTCCGGGATATGGCGGTGTTCCCGCTTACTGAATGGTGAGATCCGGCACCGACCTACACGTCACATTGCAAGGGATTTCCCTTTCTACGTGTACACCGCCCCACCACCCTGCGGAGCACCGCCCCACCTCCAGAAGCGAAGCTCCCAACTGCTCTCCCGACATGTGTGGCAGTGTAGTGCATGCACAGATGCGTGTGACTATTCAAAGAGGAATAGGACAAAGATGAGTAAGGAACGATCTCCAACGGTTTTTAACATTGAAACAACGAATTTTAACATTGACAACGAATTTTACATTGAAATGTGAGTATGGATTCACAAAAGAGACTGATGACAAAAACGTGCTATTAATAAAAACATTGTGCTCCGTACTCAAACAACCGACAGACACAAACACCTGCGCCTTTCACACTTTGTTTTGCTCGCGCATTGTGGCCGACTCCATACACACCCGAGTCTCGCTCATCCGGTCCGAGCACACGCCCTGTTCGTGGAGTTCGAGGCGAGTTCCGGCACGAGTCCGGACCAGTTCCGGGGGCGTCTGCGCGCGAAGGTGCGGTAAATTACCGCTGCAGCGCGGGCGGCGGGCGCTGGAATTAGCGGCTATTCGTGACACGTTGGCCTTTCGCCGCGGCGAATTGCGCAATCGCGCATATTGATGGGCTCCCGCGGCCGTGGATAACGAAGTTGAAAGTCTCGTCGCAACACCTCTGAGCCTGCGTACAGTATCGGTTAGCGGTTCCCCAATTTGACGTGTAAAGAAGAAGAAAAAAAAGAAAGTGAAACGTGGTGGATGCTGCGTGTTTCGTAGTAACGCAAGGAAGTATTGGGTGGCCACCTCTTGTGAAGGAAATGGAGAAACGTTTTACTAACAGCAGAATAAACACAGGGTGCAGGTTGCGTTGTACGGCGACGAACTGTTGTTGATGGACAAAATCTTCCTGGTTTGTCGCAGGTAAACGTCGATCTGGTGTCGTAGAATGCGGTAATATTTTTTTAACACTTGCTAATTACACAATAAAAGTTACGTTTTCGTAAATAATGCAAGTTATTGATCACTTTGGTACACCCTTAAAGAAGTCAAACTTTTATTTTCTAAGATTGGGAGAATCTTCCCCTTCCCTTAGCTCTGCGTTTTCATTAATTCGCAGCCATGCAATTTCTCGTATTCTCGTATTTCACATGTACACAAAATTACTACGCTGTTTTTTGCAATTCAAGGGGAGTTGTGTCCTGAGGCTCCTGCTCTCTTTCCAGCTTCGAGACATTTGCCACTGCAGGTAATATCATATTGGTATGCATTTGGAGGACTCGGTTCTCTCGCACTCATTGAAAGCAAAGAAGCAGGAACGGTTCCTATAATTTTTATCCGACCATGCAATGGAAGGAGGGTAATGTTATTGACCACGGACTGAGAGAGTGTCTCTCCAGCGTCATTATATCAAAACGAATTAACGATTTATCATTGAAGAAACAAAACACGCTTGCTTATACCTTTTGTGTGATGTAGTCTAACTAAAGGTTCTTAAAAATCAGTATGTCGAACAACAAAAGGTAAAATATTCAAAAGTCTGATACCAATTCATATATTACGTAGCTTTTACTTAGGGAAATTCATACATAGCTGTTGGATTTTTTGTTATCCGACGATAATCTTCCTCTTCTACCCATGTTCGCCTATTGAACGACTCCCGCAATCTGAGGCCGGAGGAGGCGAAGGTGGTTTCTTTGGTCTTTTTAAAAGATCCGCATTCTGAGTCACTGAGCGCAAAGTCTTGCCGTGCGGGGCGGGGCGGCGGGGCGTTGGGGCGGCCGGGCGGTGGCAGAAAGGTCGCGAAAGGTGCGTGGGCGCGTCAGGGCCACAGCACTCGCCGCAGCTGCGGATCTTCGCGAAAACACTCGCGACCCTGGAGCTTTTCTGCCTCGGAAACACGCGCTTTCTCGTTAGTTTGCTCAAACGATCCGCTGCTTGTTTGCGTCTGCGGTGTATAGTGAGTTTAGAAAGAAGAAAAAGACTGAATCTTCGTGCCCGCTCGTCTAATAAAAAATGTAAGTGCACAACAATAAAAATTGATTTACATTATGAAATAAATCCAAGAAGACATAAACGATTCATATATGACGAGACCAGAAATTCTAATGGACATGCTTGTCATATATTGGCTCACAAAGATAACGTGACAAGATATAATGGCACGCTCTATTACAGAGTTTTCCAGATGGTGATACGCATACCATTAAAAGGCAACTCAAGCAATACATTCGTGAGGGCGAAAACCTACACCAAAACATGTAACCTGAAAGCAACTTTGCATTAGGTAATGAACGAATGCAACTCAGACTAAACAGGTCTGATCCTGCACTAATACATACGCATTTACAAGAACTTCCCCGAAATATTGTTGTTCAACAGAGCAAGGTGTACTTGGAAAACTTTCTGTATGTTTCTCGAATTTCTTGTGCCAGATGATTAGAGACGCAAGCTCCCTGTCCTGAGTTTTTGCGTTTTATTTAAAACATTGTGAGTGACTGGTATTTCGTAGTATTTGGTACTTGGAGACAAACACTGAAAATCCCTACCCCTGTCATGTTGGTATAAATAATAGCACGTACATATTGTAGCAATTTTCATAAAAAGAATGTCAGCTATTATTATTTACCGTCGAACGTGTCATATGCAAATGAGACTGTTTTGGGAAAGATGTAGCGCTTTTTAACGGCGTAACTCTGTTCAACCATATATAACCCGAAACTGCACGGCTGCACTGCGTATGCAGATAAGGCGTCGAGGCAAGGTGGGCGTGGCTGGAGCGAGAGCGCGCTCCGCGGCGTGAGTGGGCGGTGTCTGCCGTACAAGTTCTGAATCGCAGTTTCATGGACAACTGCCTTGGCAGTACCAGAGGACACTCAATAGACTGCTGAATCGTGACCAGAGTAGTTGAACGGCGGCCTTCAGGAATTCGGTCTATGTGTACTCAGTAATGTAAGTTTGTGTTCCGTACAAAATTGTTCCAATATTTCAGGAGTATAAGTCCAAGCAACTAATACACTCAGCCTAGGCTTCAGTAGAGTAATTTTGCAATGAGTTTTGCTGTATTCTTTCTTGAAGATATATTAAGATGGAATGCGACCTCTTCAAACGTTACAGGCTGTTAACCCTAATGATTTAAACTTGTTACGATCTGTTGGTTCCTAATAATTAATATTCATTTAAATAAAAAGAAGCTTTCAGTTCATACTGTGCGATTGTGTTTTTATATTATCACCTAGTTAACTCTAGGCTCAGTCAGGATTTGAACTTTTGATTATGTAATTGAAAGCGTGATAAAAATAAACTATTCCTCTTGAAAATGTACTAATAGGACGGACTATGAATGGGTGCCGATATTCGGGATTGTTGACTATCCGTTTATCTTCGATGTTCTTGATTTCACGGTTAATTTCTCTATCAAAGATTTACTTCTCATAATCTCACAAGGTTTTCGAAATTATTTTCAGGCAATATTCTTTTCAGTAGCAATAGCAGAACAAACAATCTTACTCATGGAAATATTTCTGTTAAGCACCTCTAATTGCTCCTACTGAACTAGCCCTTCCAAGGAATATTTGAGATTCTGCAGCTCATTTGACTAGCAGAACTATAAATTTCGCTTCGATAACAATTCGACGTATAAAAACAACCCGTACGCTGGCGTGATTCGAGCGGCGAGCGACTGCATCGCTGCATCCCCGTTGCTGCGGGCCTGCACCAGAAGCCCTGCACTCGGCCGTGGGAGCAGCGCACCTCCCACATACCCATCCTCCCTCCCACCACCCGCCC
>BOPP01000125.1:1261529-1308570 GCA_017312745.1 Gryllus bimaculatus | reverse complement strand
CCCCGCCTTTGCCCCCGCCCTTTCCCCCGCCCTTGCCGCCCCTTTCCTCTGCCCGCCGCCCTGCCTGCGCCCCCGTCGGCGTCCCCGCTGCCCCACCCGCTCCTCCCTAATTGTGGCGCTTGCGGTCTGCGGCGCAGCGGACGCGGACGCGCGCGGACGGCGGCCCGATATCGGTGGCTGCTTATTAGGGCCGATTTTCCACAGACTTATCTGCGGCATCCCACTGAACCGTCGCTGCGGGTCGAGGAAGAGAGAGGGAGAGAAGGGGAACAACCGAGTTTGGGCAGTAATGGTAGTGCACGGAGAATGAATTATGGAGGGGAAGAAAAGTTGCCTTTTGAATGATGTATTCGTTGGGTGGTTGGGTTAATGGGAAAATTAGAAACTCTGTTTTAATAACGCAGAGTCGTTAACAGATTTGTTCCTCTCATTTTTTTCTCAATGTGTTTCACATCCAATAACGGAAGTGTAGATTGATTAAATATTTTATGAAACACTTATTGCCTCTTCATCTTTCGTCATTGAGCGCATTTTATGTTCTAGTTTTAAGATTTATTAATTATGCTGACACATTTAAGAAGTAGAATCTTTTAATTTGTTAAGCTGGACCCTGCGGCTGCTAAGGTCTTCTAAGGGGCGGGCAAACACCCCTTCGGGTCGAAAGCCGTGATGCCGAAGGGGAGGCACCTGAGCAGCCATTTTTATGACTTCGGCAATGGAAGCCTACTATATTATTACTTGTGGGCTTGTACTATCGTTTGTTAATGAAGAAAGCCAGATTTACTTAACTGCTGCTCACAGCAAACAGAAAGAGTTCTAGTTTGGACAAGTCATGTTGATTTAAGAATCGCAGCAAAGCTTTGTTTTGCGTTTTCCCGTAGCACAGGACCTTTCCCCGAACCAAACAACCAGAAGAAAGGACTTTGGCCCCGATTTCGCCCAAGTTCCGTGTACCCTTCTCTTTGGATTGAGAGGGGAGTCGAATAAGATATTGTCCTGAAGCGAAGTCATCGTTGAACGATTTTTCATTCGGCCGACTTTTCGAATATTCACTGTTAAAGTTGTATGATTAATCAATATATAAAAAGATATGCATTAAATATAACAGAATTTTTGGATAGAGAAGAGCTTTATTCGCTTTAAGAAAGAAAAAAAATTGGATAATGCAGTACCTTGGAAGTTTGTCAATGCAGCGGAATGTATCAGCAAATTCTTTCAGTAATTTATTTGCACGACCAATGGGCGATTACACGACGTGTTAGAATAAGCTAAGATAATTCTACCTGCTGATTACGCCATCAGTCATTAGCATTTGGTGAAGCTATAATTTATGCAACAATCGAGAAAAGAGGAAACGAAATGCGAGTGTCAGTAGTTCAGAGATCGGGAAAATTCTGCAGAGTCGTCTAAATGTATTATTTCTAGAATAGTTATCTGGTGTCAAAAATCCACTACTGTTGAGTCTCGATTATTTCTGAAAAAACAAAATCAAAAGAAAAGTACACTTATCTTTTACTCTCGGATTCCATGTTTTCTATCGCAGAGCGCTCACACTTTGTTAATGTCTATCTTCCTACCCATGTGGCGCGCTGTTTAAATCGTATCCACAGAATGTCGATAGGGGCTAGAAAGCATTGCAATTTATTACTTCAGTACTGCTAACTATTGCTTCCACGTTCTATGCGAGGGATATTTATGCCTTTGGTGTAACTAGGTTTGCAGAATGCATGAGAACTTATACGAGAAGGATATCTTTACTTCACAGGTTCGGACCCCAGGGTCTTTCAATAGAAACTTGTATTTGTAGAAATGAGGACCATAGAAGAACGCGAAGTACAAAACTTCAGTTGCGAGTTTTCCACTACATACGTACGGTTCCCGGTGATCGGAGACTTTACCACGGAATAAAAACCGAAAACACACACGCCGCATTGAGTTGCTCGCGTGAGGCAGCCTCGCCCACCAATCGCCGGTCCCGTTCATTACCTCCTCTTGGGCAACAAGCATCGAGCGCGTGATGTCCGGTGCGGGAACAACAGCTCTCGCTGATCGGTCCGATTGCCCCACCCGCCGCCCGCTCGCACTTCATGCGATCGAGGGCAGCGGCTCGGCGGTCCTCTAGACAGCGAATTCATTTCGGGCGGTTTCTCCCATCCGCACGACGCGTGTTACCACACCGTCGACACGTTGTGCACGTTGGAGAGTTTTTCACGCGTGTTTGGCTTAATGGCGAGGGTGCAGATAATCCGTGACTTTCGCTAGCGACGGTGCGGAGATCGTACCTCATCGCGGACGGGGATTTGAAAGGCCGCGGAGAAAACGAGAGTTGATGGCTTTGCCTTCTCTTGTTACGAGAGGGAATATTTTGTGTGGGGGAATAATGAAAGGACTTTATATGCTGCTTCCTCGTGTCTTGTGTACGTGTTTACTATTAATGTACACTCACAACACCGATCCGTCGAGTGAATAAGTTCCTTTAACAATAGATTTTTAGTATTTTTTATTTATTAAAAATGTGAAATGAAAAATAGTAAAATCAATAATTGAATTCATAAGTACAATGTGATTCACGATAGAAATGTAAATTATTTCTGCTAGTATCGTAATCGTAACTGGCAACACATCTCTCCCCCTCTCTTTCTCTATTTCTTTCTATCTCTCTCCCTCACGTACACTTTAAAATGTATTTTCTTATTTCTAAGATACAAAAATTTTCTTCACTCTCCAAAATGCTTACCTGATCAATACGCGGAAAACAGAATATCTTTTGTTAAAGTTTTGCTTAGTTTATTAGGACATCCATCTTACAAGAATTATCAAAACACATATAAAAAATTGCTGCCTTTTCCTCTTTCGTAATTAATTAGTGTAATACGTCAACAAGTTCTTTAAATAAGTCATCAGTCACTGTGAATCTGGAAGCGTTTCGTTGTATCGCAATAATCCTTTCCACAATAACGTGATGTGACTTGATTTTCTCCGAAGGAGGGTAATAATTGAAACCACAAGGCGAGTACTACCTCGCATTCGGAAAGCCAGGCGTTGTAACGAGATCCCTGAGACTTTCACGTTGCCTTCAAATCCCAGGTCTACCGCCGACGTCGAAGTTTCTCACAATTTACCTACTGGCATTGTGTGCGTGAACGGCTAGCCGCTTATTGTTAGGGTGAAATAGACCCAGTTACTAATGTTCTTTTGTAGACTCTGCGATTATATGTCTCCCTTTCCCATTAAAAATCAGAACAGCAAATGCTCGAAATTTTAATACAATGTAAGAATGCAGTTCATGTGACATTTTGAATTTGAGAAGTCACAGTATAATTAAATATTGTCCTACGGAAAAATATTTCCCTTGTGTTCAGCTTATAAGAAGGTACATCTGTGAAACTAATGCATTGATCTGCACAAATTCACTTAATACAAATCTAGTAACACATGAAAATTACTTGTTCTTGATTGCACTGCCAATGTAGGAAGCACGTCAATTTGAACTGCATAGGTATCAATTAAGTACCCAAAAAATTTTAAACCATTGAGAAATAATATTTGATTCTTCTTCATGGAGAATGATATGATTTCTCTATTGGTATTCTCTGATGGGAAGAGAAATCTTGGAGGATCATCAGAAAAAAATCTATTACATCAACATTAGACCAGTAAACAGCAAACGCCTACATGAGAGATGAAAGCTCAAACAAACCTGCATTAGGACACGGCATAAAAATGCTGAGAGACTTCTCAACACAAGATATACCTGTCTATGGTAAATATACTCCTCTTCGTCTTACGTTGTCCTTAAGTCTGGTTCGCCATATCCCTGCGGTGAAGGGTAATATGTTAGTCCTCACTATGACGCTAAATTGCAAGGTGTTTCGATTCGCTAATGCGGAAGAAAAAATTGAATTACGATGTTAGTACGTCCAAGGGATCGCGGGTAAATAGCTGTCTGGTGACCCCCAATCATTCTTCTTAGGCTGCGAACACAGGTAAAATCGTAAAATTCGAAGTTTGGGCATGTCATGGCTATTGTATTTTGTAAAGACCTTATTATATGTCTGCGTAGTAATAAATAAATGTTTACAGCTGAAGAGTGAAACAGCGCCCATACCGACTCCTGCTAAATATGAAACCACGCTTGAATAATTGTACTTTCCTTTCATTTAACTATTGTTCAGGATTCTTGGAATTTGCCCTAACTCCTAAAAATTAGTGTTGTTCTTAGATATGTCCAGAAATAAGTATACCACGAACGTAAATCATTAATATTTTAAAAGTAAAACATGGAATAATCAGTTTTGAATAATGACAATCAAGAACTCGAATTGGAATTCTTCTAAGTATTTATATATAATTACATTATTTTAATGTCGACAGTCGATGTAATTTATTGTGATAGTTATTGATATACTAAATTCTCTTGTATTGTAGGTATATTTTTATTGACATTTACTATAATTGTTCGCTTTTTACATTTGTTTAATTTGTCATTTTTTTCATTTTTTCAGGTGAGCTTTGTGGTGATTGCTTTATTCACTCCATTCCAACAACTTCTGGTAGCTTTAGGAAAAGATACCCAAGTATTGGTAAGTTTATTAAAATACTTTTAGAGTTGTAACATTTTTCTAGTAGATCGTAGGAAGAGACGATTAAGAAAAATCGTCATAAATTTCAAAGCTGTTTAAATTTTATCTTCGTGTCCTTAGATTTTCGTGATTAACTCGTACAGATAAATATTCGAATCAAAACCAAGGTTTCATGAAATAATGGCTATTGATTGATCATTATTTGTCTTTCGCCTCCTTCATGCTCGTCATTAGCTCTTTACGGGGCGAATTTTTAGTCGTCAGATGGGATCAAGGGACTCCTTAACTTTACATGACTGCTTAAAATAAATGGCCGTCTATATTGCACAGACGTTCTGAGACGAGAACGTCGAGGTGACTCAAATAATCAATAGATGAAACTGCAGTGCCTCTGACCGGGAGGTGGTAGGGTTCGAATCCCGACAGTGGCAGGATTTTCGGCATTAGGTAGATAGGTAGGATGAAGTCTGCGCTGAGTGGAGGATATTCCCAGCGAACGGGTGCACTGATCGGTAGTTTTCCGTGTTTTTTCCGATCAACGCCTGGCGAATGCCGGAACAGTACCATGACAAACGGGCCTCGGCCGCGCGCAAACTTTCCTTCCTCTCTCCTTACTTACACACACACACATGATCTCCACTTCCACTTCTCGGAAACCAATCAAAAGATTAGAGCGTGTCCGGCTAGGGCCGTGCCCCTCTGCTCGGAGATACCTACTCTGTGGAAATCCGCGTAAGACTATGTAGGTCGTCGCCGGATCGAGCCATCCTGCGGGGGAACCTATTATCGCCATCTTCCGCGATAAACCTGCATTGCACATAACAGTGTTATGACTAGCAGTTAATGTGCCGGGAATCACTAATCAATCAACCGAGAGTGATTGCTCAGCACATCAACTGATGTCACTGCAATCCCTCTGATCGGGAGTTTCTAGGCTCGGGTCCTGACGATGGCAGGATTATCGACACTAACTCACTAACTTGTTAGCTATGTTGAATTCAGTCGCTATCTGGAGGATAATTCTATCGGGCGGCTGCTCTGATCAGTAGTTTTCCGTGGTTTCTCCGATCAACACCGAATGCCGGAGCAGTACCCTAACAAACGGACAACGGACCGCGCACAATCTCACCTTCCTCTTTCTTGCCTATCCTCACCTCTTACTCACATACTTACACTAACATGCTCTAAACTGCCACACATGCCGGGAGACCCATCAGAAGCTAAGAGCCTGTCTCGGCTGAGGCGGTGCCCCGCTGGTGGGAGATACCTGATTGGGGAAAACCCTGCTAGCCGACGGTAGGTCGGCTCCAGATCTCGCCATACTTCGGGGGAAAGATCGCCGACTCCTCACCAAAAAACATACATTACACTTATGGAACTAATGACCCTGGTAGTTGACGTGCCCGGAGTCACTAAACAATCGATCCTCCGCCCTCGCGCTGCAACGGAGAGCCCGTCTCCGCCGACTGCGCAGCGCGGCGTGTGCGCTTGGAGAGCGGCCGGAGACGCCTCGGCCCCGCCTGTCCCCCGGGGCCGCTAATTCGAACCGGCCTACAAATTACGGTCCACCAGCTCTCAGACGCGCGCACGCGCAGACGCTCCTGCGGGCGGAAAAAGCGACTGCCCTGCTCCGCTCTGCCCTGCTCTGCATACCGCCCGCAAGCGGAACACGGTCGCTGCCAGTGGCGTGGCGTGACAAAATCAAACGAACGGACTGCAACTTCGAGGCTGGAATTCTTCCCAGTTGTGGCTCATCGTAGTACACGGGTCTCAGATGATTGATTGACGTTTCTGGGCATGTTAGCTGTTATGGTTGTTAATCCCGTTACTGTTGTGTTTTTTTTTATCTTGGTGGATGGAGGTGTGCCTTTCATTGGATGGTTAGATCCGTCGTCAACTTGTACGTCGGCTTGCGGGGGATTTCGGGCATCTAGATAGCTCCCACGCGAAGGCGACGCCCCAGCCGGAACAAGCTCTAAGCTGCCGACTGATCGTCTCCTACTGAGTATGGTAGTGTAGTGCGTCTAAGTGGGTATAAGGGGGGAGAAGAGGATAAGGAAGAGGAAGGAAGGTCCGCGCGCGTACCGTGACACATTTGTTAGTGTACTGCGATCGGTACTTTTTCGTGTTAACTCCGTGGAAACCTACTCGAATTCCACTACACTAACAAACGGACCTCAGCACACGTGCGTTCTATTCTTTACTCTTTCCTCTTCAAATTCTCTCCCCTTCCACGCATATCCCCATAATACACATATAATACACATATCGGCAGAACAGTCGTGAGCTTATAGCTTGTCCTGGCTCGGACAATGCCCTGCCAGGGGGTTCGAAGTTGCTGCAGAGGCAGCGGTGTTACCGCTGAGCTACCGCTGAGTGTATTATGTGGAAAAAATATATTACAAATCCTATTAATATTTTCTTTTCCTTTTCTTCAATGACTAGACAGTGCCCATCATGTGCGCCTCAGCTAGTGAAGCTTCAGATAATATTAAGAGGTGTTTTTTTTCTGTAAATTAGAAGAAACAATTTTTAAAAATAAAATCTGTAAATATTTATAAATACTTTCTTACTTTCATATTGAGTATTCTAATTCATATTCAATTTAAAAATTAAAATTAAAACTTTATTTTTATCAGTATTTTCACTATTTTTGTACAAGAAATGTTTTATCTGTAAATAATAGCTATATTATTTTGTAGGATATTTTTTTATATTTTTAACTCTATGCATACTCAGAGGGATGGGCAGAGCGCTATGTTCCCCTCCCTGACCTTCACGCAACCCAGTTTGTCGGAGTTTGTCCAGGCGAAACATCTGAACCCTCGTTTGCAGCGTCTCGGAGTTCTGTCGGAACCAAATTGCGTAATGGGCCTTGTAGAAACGACGCAAGACGACGCCGTTACTGAAAAGAAAAGAATGCGTTTACCTCAGCTTCTGGAGAATTTTCTACTCTACTTGCTGCGAAACGAGTAATACGCGACGTTGAAACTGTGTAGCGGTTCACAGAAACACGTTAGTGCGTGAAATCGCAGGGACAGTTTCAACTCAGCCCACGCAGCACATGACAAAAATAGAGGTTGACATTCTTATTTTTCTAATTTGCTCCAACAATGCTAGAACTAAAAATTAAGCAATTGTAAGAAATTTGAAGAAAGAAATAACATTTCCAGGTATGGTTGCTCGTACAATGGCATAAGAGATCAAAATACATCGCGGGGGAAATTGTGTCAGTGCTGCACCACTGTATTGTTTATACAAACTTGAAATTCCATGTAAGTTTCTTGAAAAAGTTGCTTTCTTTATGTAACTTTTGCGTTCAATGAACGATATACAAACTCGTATTTCTCTCATTCCTTGAACATTTTCAAAGGATAAGTTTTACTCTAAAAGTATGTAGTTTAAAAGTAATTTTAATTATAAAATATTACTTAGGGTTATTTTGTTTCTCAGAAAATTTGCTAATAGATAATCATGTTTATCTTCTTTCAAAGACTGAAAATATAACTCAACTTAGACATTCTAATACCGTTTTCCTCGTGCACATGACACCTCTATCAGTTACGAAATAGACATACGAAATTTGCAACCCCCCAAAAGATCCAAATTTGCATCCGTGGGCGGCAGCTGATCGCGGGCTCTGCGAAACGGGTGCACTTAACGATACACCCAGCAATCGGCACTACTAACCTACTGGGCTCCGCACTCGGGCGCGCGGCCGCCGCGTGGGTCCCGGACCAAATCGACCGGTCCCCGCGCAGAGCCGCTCCTCCCAAAAGCAGAGCAGTCGGCGGCGGCGGCGACTGTTCCGGGAAAGGACAAGTGCACTCGACTGGGAATTGACGAGCGGGATTACATTATAACGCCCTCTGATACCGAGGTAAAACAAAACCTTAGTCATACCTGAAGCAGACACATTATTGGGATAGATTGAGGTCCGTAATGGTGAAGGAGCGAAGATCGAATGAGAGGATTAACTAAGGTGGCTCAAGACATTAATTAATGACCCTGCAGTGCCTCTGATCAGAAGTTCTAGGACTCTAAACCCGGCGGTGGAAGTATTTTCAACACTAGTTACGTAGTTAGGACGAATGTCTGGAGGTGAATTCTAGCGGCTAGCTGTCCTGATCGGTAGTTTTTACGTGATTTCTCGGATCAACACCACGCGAGTGGCGTAGCAGTACCCTATCAAACGGGCCACGTACCACGCGCGATCTTTCCTTCTCTTATTGACGTATCCGCACCCGTTACTTACATTAACTGCACTACCACTCATGCCGGGAGACAAGTCAGGAGCTTAGGGCTTGTCCGGCTGAAGCGGTGTTCCGGTTTTTGGATGAACCTGGTTGGGAACATCCTCAAGCCGACGTGTAAGTCGGCACCTGATCTCGCCACCCAGGGCGGGAGGATTGCCGCCATCTCCGGCGGCGATAAAAACATGCACAATACTCACGGGAAAAGCAGCGCGCCCTCGCAGGTCTTATCAGTTGACGCGCCTAGAAACACTAAGCAAATTAATCGATCAATCAGTCAATCTCTTGTTAAAAGCGGAGCACCCAGCGGCGTCAACTCTTCGGGAAAGAAGTGTACTCGGCTGGAAATGGGCGCGCGATCAACGTCATCTGATACCGAATTAAAAGAAAGCCTTAGACATTCCTAAAGCAGGCGGAATATTTGGAAAGATTGGTCATTCTCATGTTATGATATAATGGTGAAGGACCGTAGATGGAATCGGCAAATTGAATGCGATGACTGGCATCAACTGATTGCGGTGTCTCTGACCACGACGTTCGAGTCACATTGTACGTCAAATTAATACTTACTGGGATATTTATAAAGAAACTTTAAAAAATATTTTTTGGCGCGCCAGGGTGCCTTTATTCTATTACACTTACGTCACAGCATATGAAGCATTTAAAGATCGAAAAATCTGTCAGCAGTAAACGAATACATCCTAATCTTAATTCGTTTTTAGTCTGATCTAATTAGTTAAGCTAGTCGCGAGCGTCAAAGAGGTTCATACCCTAATTCACGTTCTCTTTTCCAATAAACTTCGAATAGAAACTTGAAAATAAATGACTCAACAACAACTCGCCTGCAAACCTGCACCTACGCTTCATCTACATCAGAGGTTTTCAGCCACTTTCAACGTGCGCAGTAAAGGTGTAATTTAAAATCTCGCGCCACACCCATATCAGCGCTTGAGTAATGAATGATTGCTACTTCACTTTAACTACTGTGGCAAATGTGACAAGTCCACGGTGTGCCACTAAAAGCATTTGTTTTAGTTAATTTCTCAATGTACGGTTAGGCTAAATATACATTTTTAAGATACGTACTTTAGCACATAAGGATATTCAAGGCAAAAAGCTACAATAATTCATTATTTTAATATTGTAATAAAAATTGGAGATGCTACTAATTGCTATCCAGACCTGCCTTACGCCTAAATTTAAAATAGAAGTACCTTCTGCAAATAAAATATTTTAGGTTGTAGTAATAGCTACCTGTTTATGTAACGTGGCCGGAAAGTAAATTTGTAGGGAGAAATTATACTCACGTAGAGGTAATTTTCATTGCAATTAAAAAATATTTTGTTGTACCTTGTGCCTAGTGTATCAGGTGACTTATACTGATGTTCATTTATTCTTTAATGGCCTGCAATATCAATGCTTATTAGTGTAGAAGGGAGAAAAAAGTAATCGCAATTGTATTTAATAATTAAGATCTTAATTATTATAAAATAAACTTCATTGAGACGAATAACTTTCTCTCCCAGTTACGTGTCGAAATGAAATTAAAAACTGTTTTAAGTTACTTTCACATGTTTGCTAACGGTAGTGCTCCCATCTTTTCAGGTTTAGATTGATAAAACATTCAGGCGGAATCGGCGTATGACTAAAAAATTATATTTTACGGAGAATAAAACACTCGTACCATGCAACTGTTTAAGTGAATTTACGAAAAATAGTGTTACAAAGTTGTTGCGATGTAAGTGTGCCACGCAACACCCGTCGAAATCCTCTAGATGTACTCGCATTCACGTACAAATACACATACAGTTGCAGACCCCCATGTGTAGGGGAATGGAGCTGTTGGCGAAAGGAGGCGCTCCGTTCTCTCCGATTCCCCGCGAGCCGCCCCGCAGCGCGATGCATAACGCGCACAGCACGACTCCGCGCGCGCACCCGCCGTCACTTTTCCCTTCGCCTCCGCGCCCCGCGCTCGGAGAGCGCTGCCCCCCGCGCTCACACTTCCCCCCTCACGACTGGCAGCCTCTTGCCTCCTGGGGGCAGCCACAGTGAAGCGGGGGGAGGGAGCAAGGGCGACCCCGAAGACCATGGGCGGCGTAGAGCTCGACACGGAGGGGCGTGCCCGCTGGCGAATCCCTGGAGGGGGTATTTCCCCCTAAGCCGACGTGGAGTTCGGTGCTGGATCTCACCAATCAGTGGGGGAAGTAGTCACCGCCATCTCCACGGTAAAAATTTTTACCACACTTACGGATCTAATGAGTATAGCAGTTGACACGCCCGGAAATCAATTAACCTTCTCCAGATTTCTGGGTGCAGCCACTGTGAGAGCTGGGGGGGGGGTCAAGGGCGATCCTGCTCTCATCTTCCCGGGAATCCAGCCGGGGGCGTAGAGCTTGTCCAGGGATAGAGCGGTGCCCCGTTGTCGGAAATACCTGGAGGAGGAAATGGTATCAATGACTGCAAATGACACATACACTTTGTTAAGTGAAATTTCCCTCTTCTTGTTTCCTGGATGCGCCTGTACACCGGCACAAAGTGATTATCTTCGACCCTAGTACCCTAGAAGTTTGTAACATTTGTTCTATGACAGGGAATGGCGTTGAAGGAAATAGATAGGCCCAAATCACTGATCGTGTACTATTGATACTTCAATAATTTTACGGAAATATTATACTGTCTAGTGTCATTTGTATAATATTTTTTTCTATGCCAAAACTACGACGAAAGAGAATGAATTGGCAACATAGACGGAAATGTGGTACAAATAGATTGCACTTACACTTACACCGTACACTTACGTGAGGGTTGTGCCCGACCGTGTTTTGGCGCAACGTGTTTAACTGTAGTTCTAAGGTGCCCTTAGATGGCTGGTTTTATCCGGTCGGATTAGCCTTGCCTCGTGTTTATTCTTCGACGGTCGATAGTGTGACTGCCGGTACCCCTCTCTCCCTTGCACACGACGAGGGTGCGTCGCTACCTGTAGATGAGTATATCCAATTAAGATTTAATGTACATACCTTCAAGACAGTCAATCGCAACCAAAAGAAATCAGGAACCGACTGGTTCGCCCTTGACAGTTTTACCCGTCAAATAAATACAGAAGAAGTCACCGTAATCAGTTTTAACTAAACGTTTTAATTTTCATTGAGTCGCTAGGGTAAGTTTTGCGTTGAGGTAAAATGACGGTAATGATTATGATAATGGTAATGAATAAGTGGATAATGGACAGAAAGATGGTTAAATTAGAGGCGCAAGAATAACGGATAAGTCTCGACAAAATCCGCCGCTAACAGACTTGCCCAACAGAAATTCCACTCCGGCCGATCGGGGTCGAATGACGACGCCAGTGGAGCGAGCAATCTGATTACTCCACGCGTATTATCCATTAACGAAAGTCATTATTTCATTGTATCAAAACCGAAAAGAAAAGCATCGATTCCTCACGAGCCTCAACAAAATGACAGGCCTAGGATAATAAAATTAGCAATCGTCCCATCAACGATCTTCAAATACCCATTCGTTCTCATTATCAGCAAATCAGCACTCCTTTAATTCTAATATTAAGGAAGCTACCAATGAATAAAATTACTCGCTCCTAACAACCGAAAACCCACACGGCTGAGTGTTGTATTATCATTAAACTTCGTAATAAATGGGGAAAAATAAAAATAAAAAGAGGATTCAGAAGGCCGGCTGGGAAAGCGGGCGCGCCGAAGACCCTGCCCCGTCGCAGCGCAACCGATCGCATCCTTCTCCTCCTCCTCCTCCTCCTCCTCCTCCGCCAGGGTAACTGTGCGTGACGTCACGCCGCCGGAATGCGGCGGTCGGCAGCGGGCAGGTAGACGCTTCGGCTGCAGGTGGGCCGGGAGGGTCGGCCGCGACGGCGCCGCCTGGCCCCGCTCCGCTCCGCCTCCCGCTCTCCCACACGCCGCTCCGCTCAAGTTACGAGGACGCGGGTCCGAACGGCGATACCGAAACGCGAGAGCACATCCTTATAAGGTTTCTGGGGGCAATATCGACATCTCTGAGGTGTGACCGATATCCATGCCGGTTTCACTGATCTCGCTATCAATCTTCTTCTGTACGGCGAGGATGAATATGTGAAAATCGAAATAGCACAATTGGATTTTAGAAATGATAATATATCTGATGAAGGTGACAGTAATGATAGTAATTTATAATTTTGAAAATTAATATTGATAATTAAAACGATAATAATAGAGTTAAAAACCTTGAAAACATGTACATAAATTACAATTCTGTGAAATATAGTCGTGAAATATAGTCGAAAAATATAAACGTGATTAAACAAAATCTCATAATTGAAAGAAACTGAGTAGTTTTCAAAAGAGTTCGATTTACCGTTATTACCAATAAACGTGATAACAGTCACACCAGAAGGTGTACTTAGTACTTCCCATTATATTACAAAATACCAACGACTTCTGACACATGATATATTGTTCATATTCCTTTTCATTGATGTCAGTTTGAAAACATTTGATGCTTTTTTTTTTTAGAATATGAAACCAACTCACAAACAGCATTTTGCTTTAAAATGAAACGAAAGAATAGTGCTATGAAGGATATCTAACACTAATTATTCCACTAAGTCTTTTGTCACTTGAAAATAGCAAGGACAACTATCACGGCCTTGAAGGCAAAATAATATGTGCACAAAGTTGGCGACGTTCTCTCTTAGTGCCATATTCGACTGAAGATCATTCTCCCTTCCCCTACGGACATAGTGAATGGAAATAAGTTATTAATTAAATATGTTAACAACAATGCTATACTTCTTTTAACAAGTAACAATTACAACATTTTAAATTTTTTAGTCTCCCTTTCATGAAATAACTCTTTTGGAACTAAAGCATTTCCATTAGATCCGGAACTAAACATTTTAGAACATTTCAAATGCTCTTATATAAAAATAGTACAGAGTATTGCGGGGATTTATTTTAATGGAGATAATTCGGAAATTAAGAGAAGCAGTTCTATACCATTAAAAATATTACACTCACAATCTCTCATTTCTCAAGGAAGTATCATATATGCTATTAATTGTATGTAAATATTTCATCACGTATATTAACGTAATAGCATTCAATTCGTAAGTACTCCTTTTTATTTCTTAGATTCAGATTACGAATAAACTTACATAAGCGTATGTTCCTCTCGCTTTTTAAGAGAACGAACTTGCAAGTATTGTGTCACAGCATAACATTTCACACTGAAAGAACATTCACATATTTTCAGTCACTGGCATCAATTTCAAATATTGCCATGCAATCTTACATTTATTAGCGAATCGTTTTGAGATCCCCAAGGGTGTCACTTTCATGTCTGACAGGAGAATGTATCGAACATTCACCACCAGAACATGAACGCAAAAGCCATTATTCATGAGTATAAAATTGACTTATCTTGACTTTCTATGAAGTACTTCACGATTCTGCAGCTTTAATGCAGTGATTTAATGCATTGGAGAATGTATTGCTTTGCTTCCCACAATACGTTCACTTTCAAATTTTCTACTCTCGCCGTCTTGGAGATTACGCTCAACTAATGCAGTGAGCCCTACTTTGGCGATATAAAATTACTTTTTTACGGTTTATGAACACAAAACTTCAAACACAATTCAGCGTTAATCATAAATCAATATAACTGTTTTTTGTCCAAGAGTTAGAATATCTGCACATTAAACCAAGTGTATGAATATTTCCAGCTGTTCACAATTCTGCAACAAAAGTAATTTTTCACAACGACAACATGGTAACATTAGAAAAGTACTTGTAGGATTTCTTGCCAGAAGTAAGGTGTGAACCTCCAATCAAAATACGTTCCCTTTGCTAAGATTCCTGTGCGATGATTACAAATGCAGTTCATTTTATTTATCGTAATAGTGGGTGGTATGAATGCTCTTAATATTCACATTTTTGACTTGTGTTTATTAATGAATTTTTGGAAAACATTGACTTTTGTTGTTTAACAACCAAATCATGCGTCAAATGTGTTACGCATAATCATAGAGTTCTTAAAAACGCAGGTATGAGAGATGCAACACTACCGTATCCGGCACGTTGATAGCTTAATACAAAAGGAAGGATGTTATGTTTCCGGTTCTACATCTTTGGTATCAAGAATCAGTAATTCTGAACACGTACGAGATCCAACGCTAATAACAATAAAAATTCTTCTACCATCTTTGTTTACGACACGATACGCATAACACTTCCAGTGCTCCTTGTGATTTCGTAAGTTTGTAATGGAACGAAGAATGATGGAATGTAAACTATTATTCGATATATATTCCATTGATTTTACAAATAATGAGCATCTATATAAATATAATAAGAATTCACTACTTACAAATATTTAAAGAAGACTTGATGGAGAGAAATATAGTTGATAGCAAAGTATAATTCATTTTAAAATGAAAACCGGATACACAAATCATAAAGGAAGTAACTGTAATGAAATGTGCTGAGAAAACGAGAACAAATCGAGGAAGGGGAAATTAGAACGCCGATTAATATGTTAACCAAGACACTAAAAGACACCGAGAAAAAGAAAAAAAAGTGAAGGTAGTTGATTGCCAACGGAACAGCTTTTCGAAACGAATGCGTCCGTGTGACGGGGAGATTGGCCGCCGCGAGCAGGGCGACCGGTCGCATGGCGCGCGGCGTTTGTCACGAGCGGCACGTGCGGAGCCGCGGGCGCCGGACGCAGCTCTTCGCGCGAATTGAATTGAATTGAATTGAATTTGCCTTATTTTACGTGGCGAGACTCGGGCCATCAGGCCTGCTCTTCCGTCTGACCTCGCAAATTTCGCTACGCTCCTTTCACCAACTAGGAGAGAAAGGAGGTATTTCTTGGGCGAGAAACAGGCGATTTGAATTTAGCTCAGAGGCGTCATTTAGGCTTGAGGATCTTTTACATGCAAGTAAATCTACGAACATGGGACAGCCGGCTTTACTTCCCCTCCGAAGGAAGGCGTACGAAGGAATTTTGAAGGCGAAGGCTGGAGGGCGCACAGCGTTTGCGCCGGATACGTCACCACTCACTGTCTGTAATGGCAGGTTGACACCGACGTAAAAGATACGCTGAGCGACCATTCGGTGGGTGGAAATATTTGATGACGGAGTAATATGGCACTTATTCGTCGATGGACAAGAACAAATGACATATCTAATAATATTTATTTTGGGAGGAGGGCCGTTTTAAACTGGGCAGAACAGTTTATTTCGTGGGTAGAGGCAACTTTTTTATAAAAAACTCTCTATACTGCCAGTTTTATGAAATTATTTTTATGAAATTTTAACTTGTAATAATGCAGAATTTTCTAAACATATTCATTGAACTAAAAAGTTAGGTTTTGGGTGGGTGGCTTTGCATGTGCACAGGCGAAAAGTCGCCAGCGACAGGTCGAAAAGGGCTCTTTGATACGAACGTTGGGCGAGTAACAATTTGGTGGGTCAAACAAAGTAGCATGGTCCGTACAAAGGAAACATGAAATCCCCATAGTTACCCATAGTAATTTTCCTAATTTTTCTCTTCAATTCTATAGTTACAGTATTTAATCCCCTTAACCTTTGCCTCTTAAAGTTTCCTCTCACTTACGGCAACACGCGTCATGTGGACCATCGAGCCTATTGACTACAGGGTGACTATGTGGATTATAGAGACTATTGCGTGCTGAGCAACTCCACACTCTTCTTATTGCACCATTATCAAAGTTAGGACGTTGGGTTATTTTCGATTCTTTGAGAGTTGACACTTTTCTTTGCGATATTAGCAGAATATTTATCAACTCTGGTGGATTAATATCGCAATATCGATTCTTCATTCAACCGAAAAGATAGATCCTGCTTGTTAGTGTAAGTGGTAAAATATTGTATAATTGAAGGAAATAACTATAAACTATTCCAAAAAACTGTTATGTAAAATATCCTTAATATGTATACTTGTAGTATATTGAAGGATATTTTTTTAGATGAAATACGTTTTCCTTTATTTGTAGTCTTCTCAATCCAGAAAGTTTTGCTATGATTTCTACACAGTCATTACTCCAACGATTCTAGGTGACCCTTGCTCTTCTGAAGAAAGGTATGTTTGTCTCTTTCGCTGTTTTTTTACAAAGTTCTTATAAAAATCAATTCCTTTAAGTTCTTGGTTTGTAACATTAAAAGCTAAATCAATTGTAATCGAATTGATTTAATTTCAGTCTTATTGTTAGTACGTTACAAACCTTGGCATACCTCATACCTCGAGACACATCTGAAATACGGTCATTGTGCTGGGGAGTAGTTTAATTATGATTATGTTTACACAATATTACGTTTAGACGACTTGTGGTCATTTTAGGTACAAATTAAATGTTTTTATTAGGTACATTTTAAATGGTTTATTTTATAGCACGTTCGTCATTCTGATATTGAGAGTCATAAAAACTTTCGTCAACGTAAATATAATAAATTACATTGTTCTATATCTGGAGTTGAACCTGCTCATGCACCTTGAAGTTTCTTTAGGTAGTGAGGTATATCGAAAGACTTTGTAGAACTCTACATTGTGTGTATCTTTTATTCTGAAACATGTTTTGTTTTCTGTACATATTTCTTTGCGACAAATGACGATACTTGAGCGAAAGCTCACGAGCTGCTGGTCGCCTCGGATGCGCGTTGTGCATCAGAAGGGGCGTCGGGATGAAATATTGCTGCGGTGCTCCTGGGCGGAGTAATTAGTGGAAGAAAACGCTTCTCTGCAACGACGTCGACAATGGCAACGATCGTACGCAGCCACTGCACTGCTTTTCCGCTTTGCAGGTCGCCACTCTCGTCTGCGTCATGCTTTGCGTCCTTGCGAAAGTGTAAGAGTATTCTGCAACCAGATGATTAAGTGGCGGGCGGGGAGGAGCTGGTTGAGAGAGTACTCGTGGCGGATGTTTTCTTTTGAGCAACAAACAAGTGAAGAGTTGTTTTTTACGAGTACTTCCAAATAATGACCTATTCGAGGTTTTTGAGAATGATTGTTGCCGCAAACGTTTGCGTGTTTTGTCAGTTTGTCAAAAATGCATTCGAGTTGAATTCAAAGTTTTGAATTACGATGGCGTTGGAAGCCACGAAGACTGAGCCTGCGTTGGCCTTTTGAATTAAAACAATATAACATAATCTCCCGTTGCCTTTAGAGCATTCGTAAATATGTTTTTACTGTTATCGTATTTTTTAACTGTTGACCATGTGCAGCTACAATAATATTAGGAGTGGTTACAATCCCTTCACTGTATTGTGGTTCGGAACTAAACACTTGCATAAACAAAAGATGGAGGCTTTTGATACGACAGTGCGAGGCTGAACTGCCGCACATACCTCCGATGAAAAGTAGAAAGAAGGGAATTACGTTATTTGTCAAGAATCAACTTCCTTACATAACCCTGCACAAGACAAGTGGAGCAATCAAACTGGACGAGTTTAATAAAATTGTATCACTTCAACAAAGTGAAAATTGCATCTAATCACTCAATGCTACTAGCAATAGACAGCTTCAACAAAAGTTAAGGTTGTATGTTCTTCACCTCAGAAATGTGCCAACTTTTCCTGCTTCGATAACTTTTGAACCAAGAAATTATAACAATCGAGTGATTATGATAATCGAAAAAGTAAATTATGTATTTGAGAGTGGGAGAAACAAAGTTGAAAGTTACTTAAAATTAATGTATATTAGGAATGTAGAGATCTCACCCCAAATTGATTTAGTTATTAAGATACAGAACACAATATTTTGAATAGTGTAATTAATAATGAGTTATTAAATCGTGAAATAGTAAAACGATATCTTTCTTCCCGCAGCCTGGTTGGCGCAGGGATTTAGAACAGCATCCAAATTCGCAGCTGATAGTTCGAGTTCTGCAAAAGACATTGAAATTTCACCATAGTCGTAGCATGATTAGGTTCTCATACCACTTGAGTCATTCATTATCCATCATAAGTATTAATCTCTCATCACCATTCTTCTCTTAAGATACTTCTCTACTATTCTTCATTGAGTGGAAGGCAAGGTCAAACCATCGCCGTGATCACCTTCCTTTGAGAATTACTTGAAAATGTAAAGAAATAAGCTTACTCCAGCCCAAATGTCAAAATTGTCAACAAAAATGTTCAAATTTTATCGAGTTTAATGGAATTTGGACAATAAAAATGTCCAAGGTTATAAGCTTTGTCAATGGAATTTATCATTGAATTTTGAACGTTTTGTATTTTATGACTTTTCTGTTTTGGGGACATTTCTCATTTTCCATTTTTCCATTTTTGAACAATTTCTTTTTTTTAAACATTTTCCATACCAAGCCATTTTCGATTTTAAGCATTTTCTATTTTCAACTATTCTGATGTATTTTTAATTTTTTAACATTTTCTATTTTTGAGCATTTTCCACGCCAAGACATTTACCAGTTCTGAAGCCTTTCATGAAAGCCGTTTACCTTTCATGAAAGCCGTTTTCTTTTTTCAACCATTCTGATATTTTTCCATTTTTAAACATTTTCTATTTTTGAGCATTTTCCACGCCAAGACATTTACCAGTTCTGAATACGTTCTTTCGTGGACATTTGTCCTTGGACAATGTGACTCTGGAGCCTGCCCAGGCGGCCTGGAGACGAAGCCGGATCCGCGCGCCATTTGCGCGCGTGCGGGGGCGCGTGGCTGGCGCGATGACGCAGCGCGCCTCTCCGCGCGGCGCACGCCGTGGTGCAAGCTCCCGCCGCCGGCGCCGCCGCTGCGGTCGTGAGTCAGGAGGACGTGGGACCGTTCTGCCTACAGTTGTGGTAACGCGTCTCTTCCGTTATGCACTCCTCGGGGGCTGCTCTTGGATTTCGACAGCTCCTCGCACGAGTACATAACGCTGCGGAGAGGGCGTTGCTGGTTAGTGGGGTTCTGTGGCAAACGAGCGACCTGGGCCGAGTCCTCGAGCTGTAACTTGGCCGGCTGAAACACTTCTAATGAGACTTTGTTTACCCGCTGGACTGTTAACTCGAAGTTATGGAAGTTACACGTAAACAAGATACAGGACAAATTTAACAGGCTTGAAGTTATCTCTTTAGCTATGAATGTCCGGGCTTGTTTAAAACTGCCAGAACCACAGGTGACCGACCTCAGGAGACCTCGCCGTGACCTCTCGAATGAATTTCAGTCCGAAATAAGAGATAGTAGATAGAGATCGCCTACCTCTTCGAAAATCCCCATTTTGTTCGTTTTGGATGATATGTGATCGCATACTGTGAACTGCTGATATGTGAACTGCTGTTGATAATCATACATAATTGTACGATATGGTCTCGATTATAACTAAAAGAATAATTCTACATTATTTTTTATATTATTTGAAATGTGATTGCCAAGACAAGAAATAATGCAACTAGAAAAAGAACAAAACAAGTATTTTCCTTTTTTAAACTCTTAGCCTTCATAGTAATTTTATACCTATATTTAATAGGGACAGTTTTTTCCTTTCGTTCTTTTATTTTCATTGGTATTTGCGTGAGAAAATATGTTGAATGGAAACCTGTTTCAAATGACAATAACAGCTGGCGATGTGTCACATTACTTTGTATTGTGGCATCGGATTCCTTTGGCTACGCTTCGGTGCCCTGAGTGACAAGGACTGCGCTGTGTCATGACAGCAAACCCCTCGCTGTCGAGTGACCAGGCGACTAACCAGCAAGTGTCCCCTCAGAATCGCATAAAGTAACAAATAACAAACATTCTCGTACAGTGCCACTCCTTCTTTAGGTAGTCGAGCTCTCTGTAGACTTCTCTTCTAAAAGAAGTATTGTTTTGTTAGTTCTAAAGATCCGAATTACATGATGATTTATGTTGAATAAATCAGCGATTGTTAATATTTTAAAGAAATATTATATATCAATTTGTCGATGATTATTCCAGGTATTTCAATATTTTGTATTTATCACTTTCAAGAGAGATTAATGTGTGTATTAGCAAGATGATAAATTAAAATTCTGAAATAGCTGTAGTCTCCAACCAATTGATCGAGAAGGTTATTCATTCTTAAAAATATAATGTTTGGAATGTTCGAAACAGTTGCATGGACTCACCCGCCCATGATGTGCAGAGTTGCTGAGAATTTCTAGTTTGCTTCATTCTATAGACTAAAAGTTTCCAACGATTTTTTTTCTCGTAAATTGACGGCTAATATTTTTAGTTTTGATCAAGTGTATGAAAAAGGCACTACGTAATAAATGTTTTGAATATTTTATTATTTTTTTAAATTTCCACGTTGCTGAAAGTTTGCTGTATTAATAAATCAGTAATCTTTTTAGGCGCGAGAAAAATGGCTGCATAGCTGCTCACTTTACAACATAGCTGCTCCATTTAATATGATTTCACTAACATGTGCGCTCATACATTCTTAGAAATGTTTAACTTACGATATTCAAGAGCTTGATAAGAATTGTGAGGTAGTACATCAATATTATTGTTATGGTTAGGCGGAAAAGCGGGCCTGATGACCCAAGTCTCACCACATAAATAGTCACTATTATTATTATTATTATTATTATTATTATTATTATTATTATTATTATTATTATTATCAAGTGCCGATGCTAAGAGCGATTGGTAATGGTTTTCAGTGCAGGAAGGAATATCTTTTTGGACAGATATCAGTGATTTTTCAGAATAATTTTAATAAAAGATCATGAATTAAGTTTATATTATTAAACAGTTAAAAATATGTAAAAGTATTGTAATTGCCACTTAAATTCATAATTTAACATTCAGGTATCCCTTTTTACTTTTTGGACAATTCATGTGTCAATTTTCCAAAAATGTTTTATTAATAAAGTAAATTATTTATAATTTATTTCTTAAATGAGGATGATTACTTATAATTTATAAATAAAATATTTTTTGAAACATTTGCTACTTTCATGGTCCAAAAAGAAAAGGGTTACCTGCGTGTTCAATTATGTTTATAATTTGCATTTGGTATTCCAATATCACCATATAATATATTCACTTCAGTCGGAAAGAAGTTTACTTGGTTCTGTCAAGACAATTCTGCAGATATGAGGAGTATGGAGATGAAGTGGAGAAAAGACCCAGCTCCAATCATTAATTATAACATAAAAGGATTTTATATATTAGTATCCTACGGGTTTACTTATTGCACGGAAGGTGGCCTGTTTTTTATATCAACACCTTCGCTCATGAGAACTGCTATTAAATGAACGTATATGGATTCGAATGGGCGACATGTCAACTTGACTAACAATACTTTAATACCCCACCTCAGTGTTGGTCCCCACTACGAGTATTTGTATTAGTTCTTCCCCGCGTAAACATGTCGCGAGACATATATACATTTTGACATTACATGTTGTATTGGACGATTTGAAGACACGATACCACATTTTCAGGAAAACGGTTTTACCTTGAGCGCGGGTGAAGTTACAGTGGTAAACTGTTCTTACCGTCTGTCTTGTGAAATAAATTTATGAATTGTTTACTGGTGATAATTCACTCTTCTCACTTAACTCAATAACGACTTTTTCTTGAGCAGAGACAATATATCGCTACCTTAGTTATCGGAAGAAACCAAATACTTGCTTGTCTGCCTGGAAGCCTCACGCCGCGGGAGCCCACATTTTTGGCAAGTCCCTCCACATTCCGGGGGACCTCGCGACCTCATTCAAGCGAAAAGTGTGCGAGAGGCCACGAGAAGCCAGTTGGATTCCGGTGTCTGGGACGGCAGTGCTGGAAATTCAAGTGCCTTACCGTTTTCCGAGTCTGTTCCGGCGAAGATTTTAGACTTCAGCACTCGGCGTGATATCAAAGAACCTGGCGTAGGGGAATGGTTATTAGAACCTTCGTATGTGAGTTATCGTTCACAAATGGCCGATATACAAGGTCTTGTGGAGAAGAGCGAATGATTTGCTACAAATCACTTATAAAAGAGGGCTTTAAAGGGATTTGAGAAACCACACTTCCCATTGGAGCGTTCGCTAAACATACGGATTCGTCCGTTTAAAGGGTAAATCAGTCTAGGATTGCACGCATGTGATTTTAGCGAGTAAGTCAAACGCAACCTTTGTTATCTCGTCCTCAAGAAATACGTAGACCTACCACAATCTGTCACGTGTAATGATGCGGTCTATTATTATAAGGAAAACTGAGTTTCCTTGAATATTATTAGAGATCTTTTTCAGCAATCGACTTACAACAATAAACAGCAATCTCGAGCTCTTCCGAGTGCACAGTTCGAGGTGCACATGCGCAGATGCTCAAACGTGATACAGAGTGTGCAGTCGCGGTTGCTGTTCGCTATGCTGAGTGCAAAGTCCCTATTATCTCTTAACGCTTCTAAGTTTATTTGTGTTGATAATGGAAGTAACTGCGTAGTAATTAAATTATATATTGTACGGTCATCGTATTGTTCTATACCGTTTCTTATGTTTAAGTCGTTCTCCCGCCTATTCTTCACTGGTAAACGTGCTTCAGCTGCAGGTGAATTTCGAAAGATTTCCTCTCGTTTGGCAATTGTCGCTTTCGGTTATACCGGATCTGCATTATAAAACGTTTACAGGGGTCTTCTGACAATCCTTTACGGTTATTAGGGGTGTCAGGAACAGCTACTTCATGAGTTAGCACAAAACAATTGAGTGGCGTTGCGCTGCGTTATCTTCAAAGATTAAAGACGTCCGCACCTGCGCGTGTCGAGATGATTCCGACGAGGGGATCCTTAGGAGTACGCGGAAGTGAGTCATCAACATAAAGAATCCTTTTGTAGCAGTTCGGAATCGCTAAACGGTGCGCTATGTCAAGTATTTGCGAATGTCATTCACATGACGGTTTCTGTGATGTAGCTGAATCACGACATTTTTATGCTGAAGAAATTCTGACATATTCTTGGTACAATGGTTTCTTACAAGAACCAAAATTCTATATTTTGAGATATTTCACCAAGTTATTCACTACAACTCGCGCTATCTTATGGAACATTTCTTTTTGGCAAGTGCCATCACAATGAAAGACTTAAGGCTAAAAAACAATTATTCATTATTATGCACGTCTACGCTGTGAAGTTTTTGGTGCCTCCTGAAAAATCTCGAATTAGAACTAGTTTCGTTCTTGTACGAAACCCTTCAATTTGTATTTAAGGTTTCACACTTCAGTAAAGGGTAGTAAGTCACGTACTTTTCAAATAATGGTAAATATTATGAAAACAATACATGCTATTATTGTTTTTATTTTTGCTAGTAAAAGAAACTGTCAATTCTTTCTCTTCAAAAAAGAGAAAAATTAACAAGAGGCAGTGTTGTCGCTAATGTCATAAATTATGGATTGCCATAAATTCGATATCCTTCTTAGTTGGGGGAGTCCGTCACTAAAGTTTCATTAAGCTCCTCAGTAAATACATACTGGAAGAACTTTAACAGCTCACGTTTTCAAGTAAATATGATGTGATGAAAATTACGATTGAAGAGATCCCTAAAAGTTTGAAACAATAAGAAAGCTCTATTCTCAGCCACTGGAGTTACTCGTCCAAAAACGTGTCATCAACAGAGAACAACAATTTCTAACGCTCTTACAGAAATCCTCACTTCATGAACAGCTACAGTTTACGCAGAGTCCTCCCACCGGCGAGGAAAACAACCGCACAACGCTGCGAAGCGTCGCCTGTGTTTCGCGCTCACTTTTAGTTCGACACGCTGCTCACGCGACAGACAGCTCGGCAGTGGTGATGGCGATAGCGGCGGCGGCGACGGGGACGGCGACGGCGACGAAGGATGCAACAGAGGCAGCTTGGAAGTGTGGTTAAAACTGTTGCTGTGTCACTTAAATGGGATATGGTCTGTTCTTAAAAGCACTAGCTCATAATCCGCCTTGGTTGAAGGAAACATTGTAAATGACCGACCGTTTTTAGACCAATTTCTCAGAAATGTCTGTATGGATTCTAAAGAAAATAATCAGTTCCCCACCGGGAGGCCGAGACGCGTCGAATGACATTTCATTTGTCTGATTGGTGGCGGAACTGAGGTTACTCGAATACCGGCCTGTAGTTCCCTTCCTGGCGACATCACGCCCAGCTACTTTGCTCGTGTCGAAAGTTTGCGAACCTCCCGATTCGCCCCAGGCTTCCAGATCAACACAACTACGGTCGCAATTTTCCAACTACTTGTACTCTAAATCCACCCAGTCTCCTCAGCATCGAACAAATGATTTACAGTTCTCAGGTTGTCAGTAGTGCTTTTTCTTCTGAGAAGCGAACTTCATTTAACGCTCCATTCCAAAAAATGTCTTTTAACGGTTTGCACACTTTATATGTAAAAGAAATTTAACTTCTAATAAAATTCTCGCTTCCATGTTTCGGGTTGTTACGCTAAGTTGCTAAACCATGGTGATCGAAGCAGATTATCATCACTACGTCGCTCACTGGTTTTAGAAGGTGTTACAGACTGACAGCCAAATGAAATGTGTCTTCGATAAAATCACATTTTCAGCATTTCTAAAACTCTTACGTTTAACGAAATAAAACTATTGCTCTAACTTAAATGAAATATTCTCTGTGTTGCGTAATCAAGAAATAAAAGTGAACGTATTTAGCTTTGGGAATGAACAGAACCCTTTCAAGTACAAAAGTACCCCAAATTGAAATTTAACCTTTGTGGCTCTCAATTGAGATTTCATTATTCACGTGCAATTACTGCGTTAATTTTGTCGGCTTCTCACTTTGTGCGAAAGGGGGTGTGGCACAATGCGCTTCGATCGATATTGAAAGGCTTCACGTCCGCGGGTCGTTCAACTTTGTCGCACTCACCCGTCGAGTTTGGCGTCAGGCACCTTACCCCGATTTTTTAACTACAACGGCCTCAGAGTAAGCTTTGAACACCATACGCTACGAGGTGATGACAACCCTACTCTTTTTTCACCGAGAGTTAATGACACATAACCATCTGTCATTGCGCCAAATTCATAATTCAGATTCGGCTTCTGTGATCTATACCAAAATGAACACTGTCGGTCTTCCGATTTGACAGCGGCAAATTCGAACTACAAAATATAATTTTTGTTTTGTTTTTAGATAACAAATTTTAAACTTTCTATACGCATGCTTTCTCTACGCATACGAGACATGTCACCCAGTCTTGCCACCTGATTACTGGCATATTGCTAACATCCGACAGAGGGGTGTAGTTAGGTAAAAATAAAATATTTTAAAGTGATGATGTGGCAGGCCCTCGGCAAGTTGAAATGTGTGCCAAAGAAAATAACATTAATGTATACTACTGGTCCTATAGTGCATTGGTACTCATCCCACGTCAAAAAAAAAATCAGAACTCCATTGCGCGAAGAGAGACGACCCGAGGGACTAAATATTCTTCCTATTTGATGTGTTCCTGATGAAGTACATTAAGAATACGTAATGAGCTACTAGCTTAGCGTGGTGATCCGGCGCGTATTCTCATGTTCCAAAGTTTAATTTGCGCTTTGCAAATACATAGTAATAATAAATTTTAAACATACAACAGTTGCCCGGTTCGTCGATTTCCGAGTATGGAAAGTTACATGAAAAAGCATTTGTTAAATTAGAGAGGATGAAGAATTAGCTATTGATCACCTTTTTAGACCAATTTCTCAGAAATGTCTGGATGGATCCTAAAAACATTAATTGGTTCCCCACCGGAAGACCGAGACACGTCGAATGACATTTAATATGTCTGATTGGCGGACCAAAAGAAGTCTATCCATGAATGATGAATCGCAGGACTGAGGTTTCTCGATTACTTCGTAAACCATTATTTTAGACAATAAAGAATGTCTGTTAATTATCTAAACAACAATCATAAAATAGCAAGAAACGAATATGTTCCTCAATTTCTCAACATCCTTCCACGCCCCCAAGTTTTCTGACTTACGCCTCACTTGAAATCCCTTCATAAATTCTGGTCACACGATTCTCGAGTTGTGTGCTACGGTGGCTCCCAAGCGGCAGAGCGCACCGCTAGCCGGGCTCGCGGGCGAGCCGGGCCAGGCCGGCGAGCAAGCGAGGCGTGGTGGCACGTAGGCGGGTCCCGCGCGCGGCCCGCTCGCCCCGCCCGCCACCGCACCGCACTGCCATGCTGCTCCGCCCTCCGCCGCCTCCGCCGCCTCCGCGCCTCCGCCGCTCTGCCGCGCCCTCCCGCCTCGCCGCCTCCGCCGCTCTCGCCGACCCCGCCGCCTCGCCGACGTCCGCCGCCTGCCGCGCCCGCCGCACCGCCGCCACGGCGCCACCCGCCACGCCGCCACCGCCGCACCGCCGCAATGCTCCGCCGCGCGCCGCGCGCCTGTGACCGCCACCGTTGCCGCGCCACGCCGCTGCCACCGCCACGCCACCGCCGCTCAAGACCCCACTGCCGCCACCACCCCACCGCCGCCACCATCACCACCACCCATCACCACCACCACCACCACCCCCCCACCACCACCAACCACACCACCACCACACCAAACACCAACACCGACGCCACGACGCCAAAACCGCAAGCCATGTCCCCACCGCCGCCGCGCCGCCGCCGCCCCGTCTCCCACCGCCGGCCCACGCGCCACGTGTGCACTGACGCGACGCGGGTCCCGCCCGTTAGATGCTGGCGACCCGGGAAGAAGCTGACTCCAGCCCCGCAGCCGCTGTGGGTTGTCGTTTTGGCCCATCGCGCCCATTCAGTAAACTTTCCTTTGGGAAACGTTCAGTTGACGCCGGGATATGGCACTTGAAGGTGACAGGTTTGCCAACAGGTATAATAAAAATCCAACCGGTGTCGGTAATATCGTGTTTAATAATTTCATCGGTAAAAAATACAATCGGCCTTCTTCAACAATGTTTGAGAGATTTTTTCGTTCATTAGCGAACATATGAAACGAACATGTTTGACGTTAAACATAATAACGAAGTTATTCTTAATGAATGTTTTACTCGTTTATCTGAAACAGTTTCTTTCTACATAGCGTACGATTTTTGATTATTGACTCCCTTTCCTGACAGTTCATGTGGTCCCGTTACATACGCCCTTGCTTACTAAGCTTGTCATTAACGAGGCAAGAACATTTATTAACACATACGAGTATACACTCTCTCTCTCTCTCTCTCTCTCTCTCTCTCTCTTGCTCTCTCTCTCGCTCTCTCTCTCGCTCTCTCTCGCGCTCTCTCTCTCTTGCTCTCTCTCTCTCGCGCTCTCTCTCTCTCGCTCTCTCTCTCTCGCTCTCTCTCTCGCGCTCTCGCTCTCGCTCTCTCTCGCTCTCGCTCTCTCTCTCACTCTCGCTCTCTTTCACACACTCACACGTGCGCGCACACACACACAAACACACACATATATGTGAGTGACTACCTTGATGTTTAATTTCACACTTCAACTACATTTATATTATTTATATTTATGGGTAATTTGCGAAGAAATATAAATTATTGTGAATTGTTTTAGATTTGTTAATGTTTTAAGCTCGGACAATGAGTAAATTTTCCACTTAATTAGTTTATTTCAAACTACAAGTACTCCCATTTCGATTTTAATACTTTTCACAAATGATTATGAAGCTAGGAAGTACGTTTCAAAAAACCTAGTAGTTTTATACTAGTCATGCATATTTTCTTGATAACTTGGATCACTGTTCAATTCAGTACAGCACCGTTATCGTCCCTGCAATTTAGCATTTAGGTCTTTGAACTGGCGGTGATGCCGCGTTGAGCCGAGTGTCGAGAGCACGTGACCAACTAGTACATACTACATCATCTTCATCATCAACATAATCATTTAATGTTAATGTGCTATTTATATGGCATGATATTAATTATGAAATCTTGTTTCATTCTGTTACAATGCGATAGGTTTTATACTAATAACGTGGGATATATTTCCCACCCACACGTTAAGACTCTACAACCTCTTTTTATTTGATGATTTTAATAGGTTATTTAATTTTTGTATATTTAAAGGACAAAGGGAGAAATTCAATTTTGCATATTATTTGTGCTGATTCTACGCTATCGCACATTGGACATGCATTTTTTTTAATGCAATGCAAACTTTTAATGAAGGGCTGTGGTTACTCGCTGAGACAAATCGTGAGTGTGATACATCTCGTCTGCAACGGGTTTTGGTCGCGGCTTTCTCAATGGTACAAGTCTCCTGTTCTTTTTGCAACGTGAGTGGGTAATCCTCGATGTAGTATGCAAGACTGTTCAACTTCATTTCTGCATGTAATATGTGCCTGACCCGCGGAGCTCGTTCGCTGAAATAATCGTGTACCGTATGGTCCATATAAATTTCATTACCGCCTCCGAGAACGCATCGATCGACGAGGGAAGGCAGGCAACCTCCACCAACTAAATAACGTTGGCATGCTCATTTCGTTGCAGTGACTGGTGTTTTACAGTTGGCAACGCGAGTGCACATTTTATGCCTCGCCGGTAATCTGCATATGCAGGACAATGGAGTGCTTGTACTATGGGATGCGCTGCCGTTAACGGTTCTGCCAGAAAAATCACGGACGTCCATCCGTTAGAGCGTCTTAGAGCGTTCTCAACACACAACAAGGAGCGAGAATGAATTGTTGACATGAATGGGTTGTTAAATGTTGCAAGTCGCCGAGGCATATGTTATTTAATGCATCAAATATGTGCCTCGACTAACGTTCCGTAAGCCTACGAATAAAAGAATATGCAAACAAAACCTTGGTTTCTAAGGAATTGTCTCATAGAAACGAACGGTATTATTTAACACGTACTTATGCAAAGATAATGCTAATTTATTATCTGTTGTATGTCAATTTCCTTTCATATATTACGTGTGGCTGTGTACCTTGTTTAGACTAGTTACCTGTCAAGAAAATCAACTTTGAATAAACAGTTAGAAACGGTGGATGCGATGGACATCTGATTGTAAGGGAAGAGAGAACAGTATGGTAATTGGACTCATTACTCAGAGAATTCTTATCTCGTATATTCGAAGTCATTTTCACACCCTTTCGTGGCTCTCAACTTACTGGGGTATTTGGGATAGGTACATTATGACACTATATTGTTACTGGTTTCAATTATTACTGACTTACGGGATTTCTTCTCGGTTCCGTTCCTTTAATTCAACTACGTTATCACATTTCACGCAAAATGGGTAACATGAAGACTCTGTGAATGTGTCGTAATGTACACAGTACACGACTCTCGCATTCCTCTGTCCTCCCATTCAAGAGGACAATAGTGTAGGTACGTTGAAGTACCGTTTGAGTCTCAGCCAATGGCCGTCGAGACATGTTAGAAGCGCAATGAAACTGTGTGGGAACTGTGCAAAGGTATGAAAAGTCTCTATTTAAGAAGAGTACTTAAACATTGTAAAGAGATGGATAAAAACGGAAACTACAGTAATTTTTTGCCTATGGTATATCTTGACATGCGAGAAGAACAGAACTTGAAACAAATTGAATTTAATTTTTGCTATAATTTCTTTCAGAAAATGTATTCCTGTACTTATGTTACATTATATTTAAATTACTAAACAAAAATGTCCCATTTTACGTATTATGTTTACATTATTATATATTTAATAATTGAATTTTGAATCTACGCTATTTTCAAAGCTAAATAAAACCGTAACAAAAATAAAGAACATGACTTTCTTAATAGAATACTATAGGCATTAATTCATAGTCATCTTTGTAAACTTTTATTACTGCTAGAGCATTTGAAAACAATTGCTGTCATTTATAGTAAAGCACAACAAATACGTTTAAAAATAAATACATAATGGTAAGTGTTCGTATGGAAAAATACAAAATTTTACTAATGTATTTTAGCAAGAAACTTGCGGTAAAGCAAACATTCATCAATGTCTCCCAATTACCACCACAGTGTTAAAACAGACTCCCGAATACATCTACCAAACAAGTAAGACAAAAGAATAGGAATAATGACTTACAAAGGACCATCAACGACAAAGAATTATTTTTCGCGTGTGCCAGGTTTTGTTGGAAGTAAGTATGGGATCTTATGAATTTTTCTGTCAAAAAAATATTTCCCTCTACCAAAATTTAAAATGTTGTTTTTATTTTTTGCTAGAGGTATATTTGCTCTACTACATAAACATTAAAAAAAAAGTACGTGATTGGTTCATTTCTCATGTCTTACTTAAGCACAAGCACAGAAGCTTGAAGCTTGCAAGCTTTTAAGTTAACGTGTTTTGCGAACGCATTGTGAATGAGTCCGCTTATGCACGTAGTCCTAACTTTTATGTTAACGCCATGCTTATGTTTATGTTTGCATTGTGAATGGGACTTGAGTGCCAGGCGTGCGTCGCGGCTGCAGCCGTCTACAACAAGAAAGCCATAGCTTAGCTGCGCGGGCTGCAGCCTCGAGGAGGAGTGGCGGGGCGGGGGCGTGGCTGTGGTGCAAGGCGCGAGACATGCGTGCAACGCAGCTCTCTCTCCGCTGCTGTGTTCCGGACGGACGCTCCGCGGCGGCGGCGGCGGCGGCGGCGGCGGCGGCGGCGGTGGCAGGAGCGAGATGCGGTGCGCGGGCGTTGGCTGGAGGGATAACAGAGGCGGGGAGTGAAATACCTCTCTCCTAAGCGTAATAAGGTTGTTTGTTTGTTTATGATACATGGTCACTTGTGGTTTGCCTATTAGCCCTCCCCGACGTTGGCCGAAATTGCTGGAATATTTTTTTAGCTGACATCCAATGGGCTCCCTGCGTTATCGATTGTTTGATTGTCATAGTTGCCGCTAAGGAACTCCACAACTTTGGTTTCAGTAATATATACATCCATTACTTGAGCGGTCTGCCGCTAAGCGAATATGGGACCTTATAATGTCGATATTTTTCGGAGGGTTAATTTGTAGTCTGGTATTTACTCAGGGTTCTTTTACATGCCGCTCCTAGAATTGAACACCTTCCCTGACAACTTCTATAGCCTCACCCAAGGCCCAAAGACAACACCTACATCCCGTTACATATACTCGTACACTTACGAGCACTACAACCCCACACATGTTGGGAGCTTAGAGCTTGTCTCGACTTGGGCGTTGTCTCCTCTAGTGGAGATTTCCGGAGGGAGCAAAACCCCACGCATCAACTGTACGTCTGCATCCGATCTCACTTTCGAACTGAGGAGAAACACAGTTACTTCCTGGGATATAACACGCACTACATTTGGGGAATAATGATCTAAGGAGCTAACGCACCCGAATCAATAAATACTCTCTCCACACGAGGATTCGAACTGAAGACCTTAGAGTCCACTCGCCAAGAACGCTACCACTACACCACAACTGGAACACTATAAATATTCACTCGTAAGACCTCGTTCACAATGCAAACTTAAACGAGAACGTCTCGTGGCCACAATGTCTAGAAATGAATTATTAAGCGAGACCATTCCCAACGCCATGACGTAACAATAGATGTAAATCCGGAAACTTAAGAGTTTACAAGCCCCAAGCTGTTTCTTTAAGTGTCAGAATTCTACCGAAGACCAATCAGAGAGCAGCAAGAAAAAAATATGGACAACATAATCCGCAAGAAGCAAGATGAAAGTCGAAACAGTACAAGTTACACGCTCGCCTCACCATTTTCTTCCATTGCAAAATCTACAAGTGGCATTTAAAATATTTGCAACTGACCTCATTACAATTACAACAATTACACGGAAATACGAAAGGTTTTAATCGATAGGCAAGTCGACGAAAAAGCAAGAAACGAATCGATTAATAAGTTGAATTCTCATTGGTTCCGGCAAAACTTACGTTCCAGCTTATATTCGTCGTTGTGAATGCTTGTTTTTCCGTGAAAATTTTACTGCTAAGCTTACAGCATTGCGTTGCAGTTAAGTTTGCATTGTGAATGAGACAAAACTGCGTAGCTGTCCCTTAAAAACGCGAGTCGCACTGTAGGGCAGTGGCCGGGCCAGGCGCGTCGCGGGCCGAGTGAGGGGGGGGGGCGACAGGTGCACGGGGGCGGCGGTGCGTGCGAGGCGACGGTGCAGGTGGTAGCGGCGACGGCGCTAGCGTGGGCGTGGGCGGCGGGGCGTGCTGCAGCAGTTGCCGGACCGTGGACCGATGCGGGGCCGGCGACAGCGCGAGGAACGGTTGAGATATTTCGTCGGTACTGTATTAGAGGAAGTTATTCGCGCCATGCTATTTGTGATACCGATACAAATGATGAACTTGGGACGCAGTTATTTTGGTTAGTGATAAATATTCAAACACGTTTCTAAATAAAGCTAATGTGCATTTCTCACAGCATTCAAATACGTGTGAGAATGTGATAACGAAATGCGTTGATAAGCCTGTCTACATTGATTATCTACAAATATGTTTCACTTCCTTCATAGATAAATAATAAAATCATTTAAGTATAAAAAGTTCAGAAGAAAATCGGATTAAACTACCAACATTGTTGCAACTGTTGCAAAAGTTAGATAGTGTTTCTACACCATTTATTTACTAATAGATTAGAAATATTAAAATGTTAGGAATATTTCTATATCGATTTTGCATTTTGGAATCTGTCACACTGCCGTCTATTCATCTTGATCGACACTATTAATATCGAATTTTATCTATTAACAAATATCTGTAATTGAGGGATCGTGAAAATCTAATGCGTCCGAAAAAATCATCTTTCTCTTGAAAACCTGTAAACAAAAGGGCACACGAGAGCCTAAAAAACTCATATCTTTGTTTTTTATTCATGTTTTAAATGAATATTGATTTTTGTCATTGAAATTCGGTATTAACCTCTAACCTTACAATAAATTTAATGGAAAAACTCGTAGTGAATTACGAACCAGCGCTGCGGATCACAAGCCATGAGGCTTTCTCCGACGCCGTGTAACTGAGTGTCATAACCACTCCATTTCTAATGCTATAATCAGTGACGTAACCAGGATTTTTCTACTGAAGGGGCTATAGGAGTAGTGTCAAGGTGATTTTAAATTTTCTCGTAAACAATGCTTCTTTTATGTTGAATATCAAATTTATTTTTATTTGTTAATTTAAAATTATTTATAACGTATTTAATCGAAATACTGAATAGATTTCGTTACTAGAAAATATGTGTAAAAAGTGTATTTTTAAATATGTCTCATACCGGGAGAAGTGGCTCAGATGTGTACGTAAGCTTCCGCGGCTCGAATCAATGAATTCTCGGCTATCCGGGAGACGCCAACGACGCGGCGTCTCCCGGATAGCCGAGAATTCAAAAGTGGCTCAGGGCATCTAGTGGTCACTGCAGTGCCTCATACCGGGAGGTCCGTGAGCAGACGGTGTCAGAATTTTCGACAGTAGCTAATAGCTGGGTCGAGTTCTGTCGCTGTCTGGAGGAGAATTCTAACGGCCGACCAGTGGTTTTCGGTGATTTCTCTGATCAGCGCCAGGCGAATGCGGACATAGCAAACCATTCCACCACAAACCGTAACAGGAGAATAGATCACGCGCGATCTTTCTTTCCCATTCCTATCCTCACCCCCCCCCTTACATGCACTACACTTCCACGCATGCCGAGAGCCCGATAGTGAGCTTGTCTCGGTCGGGTTGTGCTCCGCAGATGAGATATTCCGGGTGGAGGATATCCGACGATAAATCGGCCATCCAGCGAGGCAAGATATCCACCAACTCCCGAGAAAAAAACACATACTACATTTACGGGAGTAGTTACCTTAGCAGTTCCCTGAATCATTTGTAATAAATATGTCTTATCGGTTTGTGTTGATTCTTGAGACTACTCGCATCAGGAAACTCTGTACCGCATTGGTAAACATTCTGATTTTTTTAAAATTTAAGATCGCATCATCGCCTAGGTCATTAGCGACCAGTATTGCATTTAACGGTATGGTAACTATGAATATGACATGATATGGTGGTGATAGAGGTGAAAGGAAGAACACAAATACAACCATGCCGAAGGCGGGATTAGAACCCGCGATCTTTCGATCTGAGATTACTACCGCACTATTACCTTAACGATCCGGGCCATCCGGACCGGCTGGTAAGCCATGTGTAAAACGTTTTCTTTAATAAAAAGTACGGGTGGTCCCATGAGCGTGGGCGTGGTTGTGGGCATCGGCTCGGACGGGGGCGGGGATGGGCGTGGTGGGACGCGGGCAGGTACGCGCCGTCAGAGCCGTTGAACCCGCGCGAGCGTCGCGCGCTCCGCTGTGCCTTGTGCGGCGCGGTCGGGCGCGGGCGCCGGGCGGGCGGGGCGGCTGGCACGCGAGAACGTCCCTCGCACGCCGCCACGTCCGAGAAACAGTGCGTGAATTGCGACCCAGCCATTGCGTTCTCTATGACGCTGACTGCCTTTCTTTATTTTTCTTCGCGGCCGTGCTCAGTCCCGGGCACAGAAATCTGAAAGCCCTTAGGCTATGAACGAACTCTATTACTTCTTGGTATTTTAACAAAAACACAAACTTTACTTTTTTAAGTTTTTAAAGTGAAGTGCAGATTTAGATGTGAAACCAAACAAAGGCAAATAAGTATTGTCAATTTGCTAGAGATTAACTTTGTTGATTACTTTCTATTTTTTTAATAAAATGAATTATCTTAATGTTCTGTGTTCTGAGTGTGTTCCGTTTCGTTGCATGACCTGTTCTAAATTAGGAAGCAAATAAGATTGCTTGGATAGAAGTTCATTTTGATATTTCTACATGATTTTTTTTAAATTGCTTCTCACCTCACTAACAAATTATTTTTTAATTGTATAAAGATTACTACAAATGTCTAGCTTCATTCAGTGAAACAACAATCAAATTTTAGCAACGCAAAATCTTCGATACTCGATTAATTTTATAACTACATTCTCCATCCGTAAACATACTGGTAAATGTTTGTTAGAGATCGATAAATATTTATTTTTTCTACAAGAAGGTGTTTGAAAACCAATTGAGAGAACACTCTAATTTTCATTCAATTAGAAATATTTATACAATATAAAACTTCATATTGTTTTCTAATGATGATAATATAGCAATAATTGTATTTGTTTATGATCACTCTGTATAGTTATTTAAAAATATATAACACATTATTTTCTATTGTCGCAATAATAATGTTACAATATTAACACAAAACATAACTACACAAACATAATTACAACAGTAATAAAATGTTATTACTAATAACTCGAAATGTTATGTCAATTTTATATAAAATTTTTTACAAAAATATATATAACGCATTAAACGCGTAATTTTTTAACTATTCTACATTACTCTACATTACACGTCATTTCGCTTCACAACACTACATGGTACTCGTTTAGTTAAATTTTCCTCTCTCCAACCCGACAAAACCCTTCAATACAATTACGAACTTAATAATCATTACACTGTGTATTTAATAGTAAGGAAATAAATAAGAGTAACGAGAACTGAATAAGTAAAGAATTAATGAAATAAACTGCTATTAAATAATTTATTTTTAAACTCGAAACTGTAATGGAAACGTAAGTGGAAGCAGTGGGCGTCCGTCTGTAGTGCGAATTCTCGGCACCTCCGCCCACTCGCTCCCACTCCCATCATCGCGATTGATGATGTTCGTCCTTTAGCCGCCATCCTGATTGAGGTTTTCTGGGTTTACTCAATCGCTTAAGGCGTATGCCGGGATGGTCACTAGATTTGTTCTCCCAGTCGTAAATGTACAGCTTGTCCTCCCCTCTTAAAATGTTACTACTCTATATGTATGTAAATTCAGTGGTTAGGGGAAAGAGTGTTTCAGTTGAGAGTGTTCAGTTGGAAGACAGGCCTATGGCCTGAGCCTCAGCCATTAATAAATACGCATTATTATTATTTATTTTATATTATTATTATTATTATTATTTTATTTATTATTATTATTATTATTCTCGCACAACCCTAGCCACGAATGGGCGAGGAAGCGCTCTGTGCCGGGGAGGGGGGGAATTCGTCGGCGAGGAGCCCTAACGGGGAGAAAGGCGGCGCCAAGTGGCCCGTGCAGAGCCCAAACGCCCCGCGACCGACGCGGCGGTGGAGTGCGAAGGCGATTCGCGAAGCACGGCCGCGCCCTCCCGCCTCTCCGCCCCGCGCCTCGCACACCGGATGCATTTGCAAACGCAGCTGGGGACGACCCGATGGCAGAATTACACGGAAATGTGTGTGTATTTGGAATTTTTGGGTCGGATTAATCCCACTTTGCCGACCGGCAAGTGGTGTCCGCCATGCCCGGGTGTAGTTTAATTCCCACGCTTGAGGGGATAAGAGAGACTTGTGGGGAACATGGCGTAATTCCCTTTGCCGTAACTAGCAAACTCCGCCTGCCTGAACTTTCTTCGTCGCGCGACTACAGAAACTGAGACGGTTTTAAAGGAAAGCTACAACTCTATTTTTGCCCCGACCGGGAACTGAACCAAGGATCGCAGCATGGAAAGCTAGAACGCTGCTCATAAACCTCCTTAGGGATATATAGACATATTTATGTAGCTATGTATTTGGCATTTTAGGGTCAAAATAATCTGACTTTTGCCTGCTAATGGTGTTCTCAGACCTGCGCCGTGTTTGTATTTATTATCCACGCCGGGGGCTAGGGAAACATGTGACTAGCAAGGCGAATTCCCTTTACCGTGTCTAGTGTTCTTGACCTGGATAATTTTTTCCGTCGTCGGCTGTAGACAAGAATTTAGACGATATAAATGGAAAGCTACAGCCCTATTTTTGCCCCGGCCGGAAATCAAACCAGGGATCGCACTGACACTAGTACACTGCCCATGAGCAACCCATGGGGGTATATTCACATGGAAAGAAATAATATGTATCCAATTGCATCCATCCAGATGGTATTAAAATAACATGTATACGAGTAGAAGATGATACCATTCTTGTAATAAATATGTGGTTGTAAATTTCATATAATGAAGTTACGTGTGTGATATTTGCCCTTGATTATTACGCATCTCCTCAAGCACAAGTATTCAGCAGGTCACGTTCTAATACCATGATACAGATTTCGTGTACCTCTCAAACACTAACGCGTACGGAGTTGCATACAAATTAGAAGCCAATGATGCAAGTATAACTTCTTTGTATGAAATTCCCCACTACTTGTTCTTTGACAAAAAGTGATCTCCTACAATCCCCTACAAGCTCTAGACCTTTGTATTATTAATTCTGTGGCGTCTTCTATGTTGTTTACATGCGGGTTCGGAATGGATTACATGGATCATGATTATATCCGATGTGATGAAGGAAGTGAAGTAAATATGAAACCATTTTTCATGTAGGCATACAGTGATGATACAATGACAATAAAACGGCATACAATAAAACGATAATAGAATAAGATAAAAGGTACATCATACGGGGCTACAAGACCACGTCAGGTGGATGACAAGTGTTAAATTTTGATGAAGTGTTACAAATTGAAGGTATTCAATAATATACTTATATTCGAATGAAATTCACATCTACTAAATAAGTTCTCAGTAGTATTATACCAATATTGTGACACGGTAAAATTGTTTTTCTCTGCACAATAAATTAAAAATCTACACTAACGCATTGTATCTCCCCTTCGCAACTAGTACAATTCTTTCTATTGTATTTCCAATTTATTTGCAAACGAGATTTGTGTGCAACAATTTATATGAAAATCAATATTTTTTTAAAGCAACATATACTTGTAAGTTAGTATTATTCTTTAAAAAATTAGTTTCCTTACCCTCGTACCTTGGGATAAAAAAAGTTCTGCCAGTTATCTAATGGCCTTATTGCGCAGTATCATTCGAAAAATTACCATAAGGTTCGCTTGCTTGTCTTACAAATTTGTTGTGCAATGGCAGTTTCAGGGTCTGAAATTGCATCCAATTTCCACAAGTGGATGAAACATAAAGAACGGGAGTGACGCCAGACGTTACAGCTCCGAGTTACACCAAGCGAAGCAACGTCACAGCGTTAGGAAGCAATATTTCTTTTCCCTGCAGATGTCGAACACTTGGGTCCCGCAGCGTTCGTTATTGTTAAGTCACGTGCGCGTGCTCTGAACCAATCGTCCGAGCGAAACAAAGGAGGGGAAGCTGCGCGGCGTGCGGCTGAGGCAGCGCGCTGCCTGTGGCCGGGGCCTGGGTTCGCGCGCGCGTGAAGCCAGCCGCTGATGCAGCAGCCGGCACAGGAAGGGAGGGGGGCGTGGGGCGCTTCAGGGGGCTGAAGGTGCACGCGCCGCCACGCGATGCGACGCGCGTGATGGAATGCACCAGCCGCGCCCGCGGGGTTTTCCCCACGGTCCACGCCCCACGGCCGCTCCCATCTGTCTTCTTCTCCCTCCTCCCCTTTCCCTTTCCCACTCCTCCACTCTCTCTCTCTCTCTCTCTCTCTCTCTCTCTCTCTCTCTCATCTCTTTTTCTCCCCCTTCCTATTTCTCTCTTCCCCTTACTCTCCTCTCTCCCTTTCTCTCTTCTCTCTCAATTTATCTCTCTTCTCTCTCCTCTCTATCCCTATATCTCCAGTCTATTCCTACCTCTCTTCTCCGTCACCCCTCATTGTCTTTTTTTTCTGTTCACTTCTCTCATCACCTCTCTTATCACTTTATATCTCTTCTTTTCTCATGTCTCCGTCACTCTCCTCTCTATCTTCTTATTTATTTTATTCCCGCTCGCCTTCTCTTTTCTTCTCTCTTTTTCTCTCATCTTCTCTCTTTATCTTCTCTCCTCTTCTTCTTTCTCCCTCCATATCTGTCCTTTCGAGATAAAAGGAGGTGGTCTCATGAAGAGGCGCAATCAACACACCATCCAGAGGGATGATAGTGGGCACACGATGGGAAGATAGAGACGGCGCGTTTACCAAGTCCGTTCTTTTAGCTACTGCTCCGTCATTCGCAACGAATTGATAATAGTACTATAAATAGTCGTATTAGTCGCAGTTATAACACTGCGAGTAGACGAGTCGTCTTCATGCTATAACGAGACTACAAAACCATTTTTTGTGTTTGCTGATCCTGACAAGTCACACACATCCAAAAAGGTAAAATATCAGACTATACTACTGTGTCCCTGCCAATGCAGGACAAATGTTACGGCGTTTTATTTCTGATAGGAGAAACCTTATTTCAAGGATATTCTCTGATTTCGAGGCTTTCTACAGAAAACCTTAAACAATCGCCGCGAAGTTCGCATCAAAGTGTCAATTTTATCTACAGAGTTCGAAAAAGTGTACACCGTCTCGTATTTTGTGTGAATTATTGAAATGATGTCCTTACGTGTGTAAGTAAAAGGTGAGCTGGTAATGAAAACGCTAACTCTTTATTACGTAATAACAAATTTTCGTAATTAAGGTCCAACTACAGAAAGCACGAATACTTCGCAAAAAGAGCCTCCCTGAAAGACGTTCTCGAAGTCATTAACTGTATAATGTTCGTCGGCGGATGGAAGCAGGATCTCATCTCTTAATGTCATCATTTTCGGATGTTCACACGTCCATGGACGACAATGTTCTCACGATGGCACAGATAACCAACACTGAAGTAGTTTAAAACGCCTACCTGTCCTAAACGCCTGATTAATCTGCGGTTTGTCCTCGACACTGTTAACACATCAGCGTGAAGTGATTGGCCGTTGCGCTAATATATTCACCTACTCCAATCTCCTTCGCAATATTTGCATTCCAAAACCAAGTTATTTATAAGTAATGACTAGTTTTAAATTCATAATTATGGTTCGTATTCGGAAAAAAAATAATTTTGAGCATTTACAAACTTCTGTATGAATGCTCACTGCCAAAATACCTATCTGTTGAGGAGATGTTTTCCATTTAATTCTGTGTCTTTACACCTGAATATATATATGTATTATAAATTTCTACTCAGAAAGAAAAAAACAATAAAACCAACTATCCGCAAACGTACTCTATCATTTTCGTTATAACCTAGATGAAATAATTTGCATACATATCTTAAAGAATAATACTGATCAACGATTAGAAACTTTTACTAACAATGTTTGTGCTCACGTGTGATTTTCGACTTTGTTTTTGCCTTATGCATTCATAATTTTACGGTATATGTTTTGTTCACCGCGCTTGCACAACTATTATAGTGTGTAAGGTTGGTTCTGTTTTCACACGTTTGGACGCCAAACTAGCGCATACTGTTAGTTACTTGAAACGATTTTATCCTCTTCAAAGCTAGTAAATCTCCAGCATAGCATGTAACCAACCACACTAGGCACTCCCTCGCTGTCTCATTTTCATCGTCTCACCCCGAAGGCATTTGTTACGCCAGGCAGATTGGACATCGAAAAGAAGTGCCTTTGGGGTAATTACACCGCGGGGATCCTGGGAAATCTTACATCAGCGCTTCCTGTCGCACCAAAGGAAGAGGCGATTCTGCGAGACGCCTTGCGGGGCCAGCGCTGGGTGTGAAGTGAGTGAGTGGGCGGCGTGAATCTCCTTTGCACTAGACTTGTGTACGGATCTTCCTCTAGTCTTCTCTCTGATTTTTTCATTGATCGCCGCGCTGCGGGAAATATAAAAGTCAGCTTCTAGTTTACTTTCTTCTTTATCCTGTTCTTCCTTTACAAGGGTTGGGAGCCAATGACCCCTTCTGAGACTCAGAACCTGCTCAGACTACATCATTCTAGGTCTACTAACATCTCTGTACCCACTAACTTTATATAAGAGAACTTTGGTAGCCTATGTGGAATAATGATATGAGTTGTCATTGCCAACAATTATAATATTGTTGGCAATGACGACTCATATAATTATTTCATTGTAAATGCCATAGAACCATTACCATATACTATCATACCATTAGCCTATGTGGATCCATCCTGTTTACAAGTTACAACCATTTCTGTTGGTATCTTTTAATGTCATTTACCATGCCATCAGTATTTAAGCTTGGCCATACGTCTTCGTTTTGAAACATATCCTCCAAGGTTAGATCCGGTAGAGCTCTTAAGACATTCGTTTGGGAAGCCAGTAATCTTCTTTCATCATTTTTCTCTAAGTATCCACGTTTCACTTGCGGAGTAGATGGTGGGTTGAGATACCACATTGTAAAGCTTGTTTTCGAATACAGACTTATGCTAGTAGGACTACTAAGAACATATGTACTAAGAATACTATAAATAATATTTGTTGTTTATTTGACGCATAGATTAGTTCGCACCTGAATTCCGAACTGTGAGATGTGAAATAAACGAGAGTTGACCCAAATTACCTGTGTTGTCTCTGGCTGTAGCAGCAGGTAATTGAGGCTTGAGTTTTTTTTTAAAAAAAAATGAAAATTAAAAAAAATTCGCAAATCTGCGACATGGGAACAAACATCCCTCCCAAAATACCTGTTTTACATCCACCCGGAGGATTTGTTTGACTTAAAAAATCCACAGCTTCGCCCCTCGTCAACATCGGGGTACAACGGATTTCAATTTCAAAACGCGAATCCGCCGATGATCGTTAGGCAGGTGGAGCGGGCAGCGGCGGCCGTGCAGGGAGTGACCGAGGGGCACGGGCGGGGCCGGGGCGGGGGCGGGGGCGGGCGGGGCGGAACGGGGTGCGGGCGGCCCGCCCCGCCCGCTCCTGCGGCGGCACGCCTCCCCGCCCGGAGACGAGAAAGGGTTATGGACCCTTCGTCCGCGGGGCTCTCTTGCACGCAGACCGCCGCATTGGAAGGGAGCGTGAAGATCCGCCGCGATGAAGAGAAGCACGCGGAGATCTCGACGGGTCCAACTGGCGGACAGCGCTCCCCTCGGCAACGGGATGCAACTAACTCACTCTCAACTTGTAGTAACACTCCAAACGCACCGCACGCTTTGCGGGAAAGTAAAGAAAAAGTTCTTACTGATCAAGTGTAAGCCTGCGATTTGTAGATTACGTGTTTCTGTCCAGAATGCCGTGCCGGAAATGTAATTTTATAACATTGTTGAGTTTGAGGTGGCTGCCGGTTCGAATTCGTTGGCCCATATCTGTGATTGGAGGTTTTCCAGGTTTTTTTCCTGACCTCTTGCAGGCAATGCGGGAGCAGCCCCTATAGCGCGCAATCTTTTCTTTCCGTTCTATCCGTCATCATTTTCATCACCCTCCCATCAGGACTGAGTCCCACTCCCGTGCAGTAACAGTCACACTCCCGGAGGGGAGGCCTTGCGGACCTACTATTGCACGAGACTAACGCTCAGAAAAAATAAAATATTGATATAACGGGCCCACCTTTCTAATCTCATTTTTGCCTGACTCCTTCCAACAGTAAATGTAATAAATTACAGGTAATATGTAAATATAACTGGCAAGTGACAAGATAAATAGTTTTATTTATTTTTATTGTGGTGTCAAACAATTTAGGTTAATAATATTCTATACTTTAACACACTAGACATCAACGCACTTGCGAGCTCCTTTCGATCTAAGGTCAGCAGGACGAGAGGCCCTCCGCGACAACACATACTTGAGAGACAAGGGACAAAACACATGCGGAAGGCGGGACTCGAACCCATCAAGTCTTCAGACCCGAAGAGCTTAATCGGTTCACGCTTGTAGCCACGTCGGCTTCCAGGTCGACTATGCATTTAATTCAAGCATCCACATTGAGTATACTCGCTTTTCTCTAATTTCCGGTGCTTTGTTCTCATCGAACCGGGATCAACTTTCGCTCTTGCGCATTCGTTAAAATCGGCGATCCATATTCTGGGATGAACTGCCGGTTTCCCCGCATGGGAGCCCGAACCGTCGCGAGCGAGCGGTTTTTTGCCCCTCGTCGGGGCCTGATCCATCGGCGGCCGCGGCGCAACGCCGTGACAGGATGGCCGACTCGCGATGAAGCGCGATCGCACCCTCCGGAGAAGTGGCGTGCTGCTCTCTTGGCCCGCGATGCCACGACAGGGAAGGGGCGCTCTTTGGGACGGAACACTCTAACGGAGAGAGCATAACACAAATTCGAGAAAATCTGCTTCCCGTAATCCGCAGAGAAAAACAAAATTCATGAACGGCTGATAAAATAGATAAGCTTAAAACGGTGAAGCTCTTGTTTCTGTTATTCGAATTAATGTTGGCTGTTTTATTGGACATTTTTCGAAGTGCAAATAAATAATTGTTTTGAATTTTTCAAAAAATATAAACACAGACAACGAAAAACATTTATGCATTTTTATTTGGATTACTACATGATTTGAGTCCCAGCCCACTGGACCTTACGGGGCATTAGTGCAACCTGTCCGAGTGCAAAGTGCGAGGGGAAAATGGTTGAATCCTGCACAACCAACTTCATATTATCGATTGTTTTTCGCGCGTGTTGTGTGCGCCCGCGCGCACGCGGCTGTATTTACGGAGAGAAGTCACGTTATGCTGAACCCAGATTGAGGTTTTCGCTAAGTGTTAGTACAAAAATTTTTGCAGAACAATACGTAGTTTTGGAAAAGTACGAAATCGCAGAGGACGTATAAGACGCTTAGGCCCCTTGTTCGCAGCGGGGCGGGGGTGGGTCGCGTGGCGGGGCGGGGCGACGCGCCGTTGCCCGGCGGCCGCCAGAGTTGAGTGACCGCGCAGCCTCAGCCATAGGCCGGCTGCGGTTCTCTCAGCGGGCGCTTGCGGCCGGCGGGTCCTGCTTGGGAACGCGGTCACTCCGCCCCCGCGCTGCGCCGGGGGCGGGGACACTGGCTGCGCGCGGCACGATGACGATGGTGACAGCGGTGATGTAGGCAGCTGGGGTGGCGACGGTGGTGATGGCGCGTACTGACAGTACGTGATGACTAGGGGGCGGATTTTGAATCACCTAAAACATGCCAAAAATGATCAATAATTCTCGTCAAATTCTTTAAAAATGCCCTAAAAATAAAGAAAAAATGACGAAAAAAATCGAACGCATTAGAATCCCACGAAAAACCAACTTCAGATGAACAAATCAAACTGTTTGGAGTATGTTACTGAATTGTAAATCGGGGCTTCTTCCTTTTGTTCAAGTGAACTGAGCAAGTAAACATTTGTTTGGACTGCTATGTATTAGAAACATATCTGCCATTTATTTATTGCGAAATCGTCCTAACCAACAATGGCGGCTGATAGGCGTGCACAGGAGCCTTTCTCCTAGTGGTGACGATGGTAAAAGATGTAACTGGCGTCGATAGCAGTGGAGGAGGCGTTAGGTGGGCGGGGCTGGTGGTTGTCTTGGGCTGCTTTAGTAGCTGTGGTGATGGGGGAGGGTAACTGTTGGGCGGCGGGGGCGATTGGCGTCGGCGGGGGTCTTCCTTATTGCGAGATGAGCTCTCCGCGGGGTTCCCAGCACAGCGGTCCAGGCGGCTCCACCTGAAGCCTGTAAATCCACCACGGTATCCGAAGCAGATCACCGGGAGGAGTAAGCGCTTCGGAACAACAGGCATCCCTTCATTACAGTGATATGCTCCTTTCCTATTCCAGTTTGAATCCAAGATTATCATTCAATTAACCCACTAGAAGTGCCACTACAGTTCATAAGTTTTTCGCATTATTGAAACGGTTACGTAATATCATGGTGCACTTTATCCTAAACTTCACTATACTCAAAAATGCATATGATATAATTCTAAATATGCGATAACAACTCATATTTCTAAAAATGACGTTGAATGATTAATAATCGAATATGGAAAATTCATTGCTTTAAGAAAAGAAATTCAACTTCAATATTAAGGACCGTATGTATAGGGGACGAAAAAAAAATTTTTTGTCACTATATAGCCCAAATTAACGAAAACTATTAATATTGTCGAAAACGTTTACATTAAATAATTTTTAAGATCTTCGAAATGAGGCATTGACTAAAAAATATTAGGCTTCACCATTGAATATTAAAAGCAGTTCGAATAAACAATTTAAACATTTACAATTTATACAATTTCAGACTTTTAATGGAAAATTGGACCTTTGCCACATAATAATTATAGCGAACATTGCTCCCGGGTGTGCAATTTCTTAAAAAAATTAGAGCCGCTTTTAAAGAAATCTTTTTACATGATAAAATGTCACTATTTATCTAAAAATTCGCGACTACCTGAAAAATGAAACATAATAATAATAACTAATTGTGAAGAAAAGTCTCGCCAGTTTCAAAATATTCTCCAATCTTCAAGAATTTATTTATGGTAGGGGCTCTCAAAACAATTATTAAATTTTTTCAATATATTTGACGTCCTGCAATGTAATGCAAAGTTCGGCCCAGCGCAAGTTTTATAAGTGCATTGTGTTTCTATTCGACATAAAAAAATGAAAGAAAAAATTTGAAGCCCTTTTTAGGATATTTAAAATATTGTTGACGCTTTTAGCGTTAGAAACCATAAAAAATTATAAGTTTCACAACTCATATCAAGAAAAACTATTCTGAGATTTCATCGTGGATTGTCAGATTTCAATGGGGAAATATCAATTGAGGTAAAAATGCCTGTGAACAGTGGGTAAGCAATACCAGTTACCCACGCAGCTCGTACTGCCACCAGTACCACATTCGCTATGGGACCCTGCATTATTGTGATAATGATAATAATATATACTAATATATGATGATAAATAATATATGATGATAATATTATGTTTATAACTAAATATAATGATATTACAATGTATAATATGCCTATCCTACATCGATCCTCAAGGCCTAAAAGGGCTGAGCCTAAAGTGTTAATACGAGGTACTCGAAGATTTCAGAATTTGATACCCCCAGAGTATTAAAGTTCGGAATAAAGTTAGAGATATAGTAATATTGTTACCTCGAGAGGCGCTTTTGTTTGTACTATTAGAATTAATTCGTTAATTGAGACCATTCGTGCTTCGCGCCTGCTCATCAAAAATAGTAGGCAGCCGGCTGGTCATCCAAGCGAAAGGAATAACATATCACTCGCGTAAAGTGTTTACACTAGTGTCAAGGAATTAAGGAAAATTGATCAGTATTTATTGTGTGTAAGAATTTGCAGAAGTCTGAAGAAGTCTTTTCTTCTTTTAAAATGAAACCGTCGTTGTACACGGAATATGTACATAATATTAATTCTCTATTCTGTCGGAATCTTAAGATTTGTTCCTGGTTTATGCACCAACATTCTTTATTGCTGATGATTCATGACCTGGGAATGCACCGCTATAGTTTCTGCCCCTTAAAGTGTCTCCTGCCTACTATCTCTGTGAAGAAATCTGCCTTTCCTTTGAATTAAGAGGCTATTGGGCGTCGACAAACACAAATTGTGAATGTTGTGGTGCATCAT
>BOPP01000125.1:1235871-1247558 GCA_017312745.1 Gryllus bimaculatus | reverse complement strand
GAGACTAATCCTCAACCAAGCGTCCCCAAATAGATGCCATGAGGCACGCTGGCTAATACGTTACACTACACTACCCCTCATGCCGGGAGACCGGTCGGGGGATTAGATCTAGTCTGGGCTGCGGCGGTGCCCTGCTGATGGGAGATACATTGTTTGGGAAACACCCCGCCAGCCGACGGGTAGGTTGGCGCCGGATCTCACCATTCAGAGAGAGAATCAAAGCCATCTCTCGCGATAAAAAAACATTACGGCACTAATAATATTAGCATTTGACGTACCTATCAATCAACCAATCACACGCGTCAATCAATCAATCAATCAAACTTCGAAAAATCGCGCGGAGGATAATGCGCAAGGCGCGCGTGTGCAATGGGGTTTTCGTGAGCACACGGCGCTACCGCTGGCAGCCGGCGGCGTGCGCCTCCGCCGCAGCGACCTTTCCCTCCAAGCGGAACGCCGCGCCGCGCAGCGCCGCCCTCGCCGCCCTCGCGGTCTCAGGCGCGGGAGGCGCTTAGCGAAGCGTCGCACACAGGGTCGAAGCGGGCTAATGGGCGCGAAATGGGGGATTGGACGAAGGACGGGGGCGTGGAAACGCTCGTGTCGCTCAAGTGAGAGCGGAACTGACGATAGGTGGCGAGCGGGCGCGTCAACGACTAAGGTTATTAGTTGATTGATTGATTCATTGTTTAGTGATTCCGAGCAGATCAACTGCTGGGTTGTAAATCCCGTAAGTGTAATGCATGTTTCTGCTCGGGAGGTGGCTGTGATCATTCCCCCGCTGTTTGGCGGGATCCGGCGCCCACCTATCGACGGGTAGCGGGATTTGTCCCCTACCAGGTATCCCCCTCCAGCGGGGCATCGCCCCAGCCGAAACAAGCTCTTAGCTCCTGACGGGTCTCCTGGAATGTGTGGTAGTGTACTGCGTGTTAGTGTAAGTATGTGTGTGTGTGTGTATAGGGTCAGGATAGGACAAGGAAGAGGAAGGTGAGATCGCTCGCGGTCCATGACCCGTTTGTTAGGGTACTGATCCGGCTTTCGCCTAGTGTTGATCGGAGAAATCACGGAACACTACCGATCAGATCAGCCGGCCGCTAGAATCCTCCTTTAGACAGCGGCTGGATTCGACCTAGCTGACAAGCTAGTGTCGAAAAATCCTGCCACCATTGCGACTCGTCCCTAGGACCTCCCGGTTAGAGAGTGACATCCGTTGATGACAATGTAATTAGTTCTGTGCTAGTGTATTTGTATTTAACTATTATATGTCCCGTAAAGGGCAATTGGCCTCGGTGCCGTTTGATCCCGGGCTTCCTAGTCCGTCACCCAACCACGAACCCGCGATGTTTCGAATTCGCTTAACCATCGTAACGTCACGTAGTTGACGAATTCGGCTAGCGACGCCGGTTTCTTGGTCGTGGCATTTCAGTAGAAACATCCCAACATTTTCCTGGACGACCGAGGTAAACCACGAAAATCCCGGTCAGGGTGGCCTGCACGGGGATTGAACCCGGTCGTTCAGAATGCGAAGTCAGCCTGCTACGTCATGAGCCTCTTCGTTCGGTCGTGCCTGTGTAGTGGATGTTAACTCCCGCTAGGTGGCGGTGTTTTTTATCCCGCCAGAAGAAATGGGAAATAAGGATTTGAGATGAACCACCTAGATAGAATAACCAAACTTTCACCCGGTCTATAATTCTTCTACTAAAGTCAGGCTCAGAGCTGAAAAAATCTCGGTTTTAAGACATTCTGTTTTTCTTAACCGTTCTAATATTTCTTCATAATTCATTTTCTTCTATTTGTTTTAAACTCGAGTAATGAAGTTGGTTAGGGGTTAACATCGGCATTATCTATTATATCGACATGATCTTTCCTGAAACTATTTCTATATCAGCTCTAAGGAGAAATGCTATTTCTCCTTAATTGAAAAATATGCGTGGAAAACTATAATGAATAGGATTACATTAATATACTGCTTCTTTTTATTTAGATTATTGTTGGTTAGGATGTTTGTGTATGAGTGATCGTGCAATTGTGCACAGTAAGCAAAAAATAAACATTTTCTACCCCAACAATGAACTATGTATTTGTCAGTCACCAATGTGGTTGTTTACCAAAGTTTAATTTACAGCTGTAAACTAACATACGAGTACCCATATATATTCACCCCCTAATATTTGCAATTGCCTCTCTGACTGATTTTCAAGCTGGGCAAATGTATAAAGTGTGTACAGCTGAGTATATAAGCAAAGGAAAACTTCAATACTAATGGCAATGCAAGTGTTTTATGGATATCGGATTATCGGAACCTGATTTTAGAAGTACCGAACTGAAAATTTTCGAAATATCATCTAGTTTTTACAAACTTTAAAACATCTCGAAATACAACACTCTCGTTCATTTGTGCAAAGTTTTAGTACATTTGACATTCCACAAACAATCGATAATTAACCTTCCTTAGTATCATGACTTTTTTTTCACTAGTTGTTCCATGTGAAACGCAATAGAAAATGTGTACTTTGATCTACAAAAAACAAATATTACTGATATAGAAATTTCCAATTCATATTTCTTTACTGTTTCGCATACAAAGCCAAAAAGTTAGCAAGTTCGTTACACTGGATTAATTTGGATTACTGGATTCTATGAAGTTGAGATCTGAGTGATGAATCCAATGCAATTATAAAGCTCCGATAAATCTTAAAGTTTTCTCGGTTATCTGTATTCTTTAGAATTTTACATGCGTAATAATTAAAATGCAGTAAAATGAAAATACTCAAAGAAAGAAAGAAAGAAAAATTATACTGTGAATGACTTGTAAGGAATTGAAAGGAAATTATTTGGAAGAAATTGTTTGATTTTGAAATTGGTTTTCCGTGTTTTTTCTTTCAATACTAGGAGATTGCCGGAGCATTAACTTAAAAACTGGCTACAGACCGAGCGCGATCTATCCTTCCTCATCCCAACCATTATTTCCCTCCTTACCCATGTACACACTCTTGCATGCTCTTCATTAGATTGCCTGTCGGGAGGACAGTCGAAAGCTAACGCGAGTTTGTCCCGGCTGAGGCTATGCCCTACTGGCGGAGATACCTGTAGATGGGAACATCCCTACAAGCCGACGTGTATGTCGGTGGCAGATATCTCGTCCCAGCGGGGAAGAATCACTTCCATTTGCCAGATTATGACATGCAATAAGTTTGTAGAACTAATGACCTGAGTACTTGACGCTCCCGGAATCATAAAATCTCATTCGAATCTAACGAGAGGTCAATAAAACGTGAGCAGATTATACAAGCTAAGTCAAATGTTTCTCACGTCAAATGTTTTGACGAAACGCAGGAACCACCATCGTGCGAATAGGTCGTTCATTCATCGGCCCCACGTGGAGGTGGCGCCCCCGTCATTTCGCCGCTGTCCTTTTGTATGCGCGCGCGCGGCTTTCTTTCTGCGACATCCCGTTCGTTGTCGAGCGGCGCGGGCGCGGGTGGGGTGTGCCCGGCGGGGGGTGGGCGGGGCGTGCCGTCGCCCACAACGTCCTCTGCGGCGGCTGCGGCGCGGCGCGCTTGTTGTTGCCCGCACAAGGCGGCGGGCGGGGCGGCGAACGCCCACGCCGCACAATTCGATTTCCTGTAGCCGCGCAGCACAATGCACGCGGGGCGAAGCGGCGCTTGGCGGGCGTCTGGCGACTGTGCGCCGAGTGGAAATCATGGCGGGCCAAATTGTTTCATTAAGAAATTAAAAATAATTTGGGGCTGGGAAATGTCTACAGTTTACTTCGATTATAGTGAACGCGGATATAGTGAACCTTCGGTTATAGTGAACTCGGATATTCTGAACCTTCGGTTATAGTGAACTCAGATATACTGAACCTTCCGTTATAGTGAACTCGGGTATACTGAACCTTCGGTTATAGTGAACTCGTGTATACTTAACCTTCGGTTATAGTGAACTTAAGTCACTGGTCACGTTTCGCTTAGATTACAAATAACATAAGAAGATTATATTATGTAGTGAGAGGATTATACATTTAAGTTTCACGTTGTTGATGTTTTTGTAAGCTTTGTTATATCGCATTTGTTTTAATACGTTCTTTTTAATCCTCTTTTTCAGATCATAAGTATAACGTTTTGCTACGATGCAACATTTTTAATTCTAATGAATATCGGTAACATTACAATTCTTTAAATTATTAGTATCAGAGTTGTTAATTTTCATGCAATTTTATTAAGCTTAAATCACTTTCATACATCGTTCGCTTCGATGATCTTCAAACTTTGTCGAAAAAAGCGTGACAACAGAGCGAAACATGTTAATATTTCATTAAAGAATCTTTCTTATCATCAAGCTTCCGAGTACAAACGCGATCCTTGGCGATATATACTTTTTTCATTGCTTCGTATTCCACCATAGCTCTATGATTTGTCCCCTTACTAACAATTAATACTTAATCCAAAGAGAGTTGAGATGGAAGGAATTGTCTACGCATGAACCAATTTTTATTATGTAAGTGCTGTGTATGCTAAAAATATAATTATTTTTTATTGCGAAACAATATTTGGCAGTACTTTCGTTTACTTCACGTGAAGATCCTGCGTTACAGATTTAGAATGTTTTAAGTAAAGAAAGTACGTGTCGGGGCGGTGAGCTTGTTAGACGTTGCGTTAGACGAATACCAGATATTTTGGAAAGAGACCGCAATCGGATCTTAATTCAATCGTGGGTCCAATCTCTTCCTTCGCTAATCTCAAAGGGACCGTATACTAATCTAATTGTGTGGTGGGCCTGCGGTCAGCAGAGGCAAATGTTGCGACAGATTGAACGAGTAGAGACAGTAAAGGCATGTGCAACGTCAGGATTCTCTTCAGGATGGTTCACTTACAATCCACAATTTTCAGAACTACAGGACGGTACCACATACAACCAATTACCACTTACTTGGATTTAATTCTGTTTGGGATATTTGCTCGTTATTCTAGTTGAAAATAGGGTGTATTTGTACAGGATGGTAAGATAGTGAAAAAATTCATGGATAAGTTGATCAGACGGCCTGTTATTCAGGTATTTGTAGTTCGTAATGAATTTGTCTATTGGGTATAAACCATGATTCGTTAATGCATGTTTCGAGAAATTTATTTTGGAAAGTTTGTAACCAGTTTATATTACTAGAAGCAACATTTATTTACTCTGAACAGCCACATATCAGCGTGGGTCGAAAGATTACTACTTTCGGAAGGAAAGATTCTGGATAGAAATAGCTAAGACGAACCGCATGTCTCATCACAGCGCTTTTCCCTACGTTGTATGTATGTACTTGTCGAAAGGCTTTTCCCTACGTTGTATGTATGTACTTGGTGCGACAGCCCGTGAGCGGGCTCAGGCCTACCGGCGAAGTCCCTGCCCCGCGGCCATGCGTTCATGGGGTACGTGTGGTTAGTAGACATAGACATCCCCACGCCGTGTTCCAATCTTCTCAACTTGTGAAGTGAATTTTTTCGTCGTGGTGCAGCAACATATACTGGTACATTGCAAGGAAAACGCGCACTCTAATCTTGCCTGACCGGGAATCGAACCCGGGATCGCGTAGTGGAAAGCGAGCACGCTGACCAAGAGCTGGCCATGATGCTTTTCCTACGTTGCAACGTGTTTTTTAAATGTTAAAGGTGCTTTGACTACATGAACAAATCTTTTGATTATGTAATAGTAAAAGCTGTGAGGTAGTTCAGTGCGAAATGAAGAGGGTGGTCTAACGCGGGAAACTACCGCCTTGAAACAGGTAGACCTCGGAAACTGTTTGAGTGAAGAGTACCAATTTTGCCTTTCTACTCGCGGCGGTCCAAAATCGCCGTGGAATTGTAAGCGGCAAAGGCGTGAATAGAAATGCCAGTGGACTGTGCGCGTCGTTTCCTAGGACGTCCTGACCGAGGAAGCCTTGCAGCCCAGCCTTTCACTACTTTTATATGATAATAAGAAACGTGATTGCGAAACAGGTGCTTGAAATACATTTTGTCCCCACTCCGAACAATCCTAATTTTTCCTTAGCTTTTACTCTTGGATGAAACATTTTAAATTGAAATACGGCAACCAGAAGGAAGAAGAATCAATTAGAACCATCACATAAAATTATTGATTTTAGCTCTTCGCTGAAATGTAAATGCGTCACAGTAATGAATTTTAGTGTTTGTTCCTTGACAATGCAAAATTTATACTTATTGTTGAACTCATTGCAAAAAATGACAAACAACAATAGCGAGTATATTGAAGCTCGTTATTCCTTCGGACTGAGAAGTAAACTAACCCTCATTAATATCAGTGACTACTTGCATATGGGCAAATTCATACTTCTTTTATACTTCATCATTTTTCCTAGAAACCTTAATTAGTTATTCAAATACAAAAACGCTAAATGAACATTAATTTATTTTCCTAACAGACGTATGAGATTGATATGTAGTTTCTTTTACTGCTGTTCCACTTCTCTCTGTATTTGCATATCCATTTCTTGAATGATAATGCTTTGGAGGTAGAATAAGGGCTTCTCAATGCCATTTTTCACAAGTCATGCAAATGTCCGTAAATTGGCCTGTATGTTGTGCAGCATTCAATGTAATTTTGCGTGGAAAAAAGTGGGATGCTTTTTATATTTATTGCATTTCTTTCTTGTGTTTTAATGGGAAAACAGTCGTCTTAACTGTGCGCAAACTTCTCAAATCGCATATAAAGAACAATTTAGGAAAATCGGGCCTTCAAACGCTATTTTAATTTTCATTTTTGAAATATAATATGTCTTCAGGGTTCCAAGTAGATTTCTTATGTTTACATTGAGGTACTAAGAATGTAGAGTAACGTTTCGCTACCACTTCACATCAATTGTGATCGTCTTTACAATGACACGTGATCATCTTTACAATAATCGTTGCCGTTGGCAGTAAGATTTGAGATTGTCAACATCCTATGTGATCTTGCTGATCATCATTCATCACTCTGTCAGAGAAAGGGGACAATTCGAGTCACATTTAATGTATCGCTTATCTATTAAGCGTAACTACCTTGATTATACTTATACACTACACTTATTAATAAGGTGGATTCCAGATGTCTACGAGAAATACCCTTTATGTTTTATATTATATTGAAGTAAAGTAGTACAGCTGATTTTTGGTGAATATGTTTCTACCACAGCGTCATTAGTGAGTCTGGAAAGTCGAGTCGAACAAATACTTTCCTCTTTCAGGCTTGAGGAATCAGAGGTCCGCTATACAATATTCAGGCACAAGACCAGCAGCGACCAGGGTAAAACAATGGCTTACGGCTTTGGTAATGATTAGAAGGCCACGAATTCAATGCCGTCAAGGTGCCTGAACATTACTTGATGTGCTTCTGACCGGGTAGCTGTGGCGCCTTCTGGAATCGATTCGAAAGTCGACTGCCCCCCGGAGAGGAAAATGGAAGCAAATTAAACTTTAAAAACTGGCTACAGAACCGAGCGCGAATTCTATCCTTCCCTCAAAAAATCCCAAACCCATTAATTTCCTCCTTACCATTGTACACATCTTGCAATGCTCTTCATTAGATGCCGTGTCGGGAGGACAGTCGAAAAGCTAACGCAGTTTGTCCCCGGCTGAAGGCTGTGCCTCTGGCGAGATACCTGTACATGGGAACATCCTATAAGCCGACGTGGAAATGTCGGCGGCGGATACTCGTCCCAGCGGGGGAGAATCACTTCATTTTGCCAAATAGTGCAGCCAACTAAGTTTGTAGAACTAATGACTGAATTACTTGACGCGCCCGAATATAAACTCTCATGAATTATAAACGAGAGGTTCAATAAGGAACGTGAGAGATTATACAAGCTAAGTCAATGTTTCTCAGTCAAATGTTTGACGAAACGCAGGAACCACATCTGTGCGAATAGGTCGTTCATTCATTCGGCCCAGTGGAGGTGGCGACGGACCGTCATTTCGCTCGCTGTCCTTTTTGTATGCGCGCGCGCGGCTTTCTCTTCTGCGACATCCCTTCGTTTTTGTCGAGCGGCGCGGGCGCGGGTGGGGTGTGCCCGGCGGGGGGTGGGCGGGGCGTGCCGTCGCCCACAACGTCCTCTGCGGCGGCTGCGGCGCGGCGCGCTTGTTGTTGCCCGCACAAGGCGGCGGGCGGGGCGGCGAACGCCCACGCCGCACAATTCGATTTCCTGTAGCCGCGCAGCACAATGCACGCGGGGCGAAGCGGCGCTTGGCGGGCGTCTGGCGACTGTGCGCCGAGTGGAAATCATGGCGGCCAAATTGTTTCATTAGAAAATTAAACAAATAATTTGGGGCTGGGAAAATGTCTACAGTTTTACTTCGATTATAGTGACGCGGATATAGTGAACCTTCGTTTACTAGTGAATCGGATATTGCTGACCTCGGGTTATATGTGAACTCAGATATAGCTGAACTTTTGGTAAGTGAATCTCAGATATCTGAACCTTTGTTATAGTGAACTCGGGTATACTTAACCTCGGTTATAGTGAAACTTTAAGTACTGGTCACGTTTGTCGCTTAGATGTACAAATAACATAAGAAGATTATATTTATGTATGAGAGGATTATACATTTAAGTTTCACGTTGTTGATGTTTTTGTAAGCTTTTGTTAGAATGCATTTGTTTGAATACGTTCTTTTTAATCCTCTTTTTCAGATCATAAGTATAGACGTTTTTGCTACGATGCAAACATTTTGAATTCTAATGAATATCGTAACATTAAACCAATTCTTTAATTATAGTTCAGAGTTGTTAATTTTCATGCAATTTTATTAAGCTTAAATCACTTTCATAGCATCGTTCGGCTTTTCGATGATCTTCAAACTTTGTCGAAAAAAGCGTGACAACAGAGCGAAACAATGTTTAATAATTTCATTAAAGATCTTTCTATTCATCAAGCTTCCGAGTAAAACGCGTCCTGGCGATATATTACTTTTCATTCTTCGTTCCACATAGCTCTATGATTGTCCCCTTACTACAAATTAATACTTTAATCCAAAGAGAGTTTGGAATGGAGGCATCGTCTACGATGACCAATTTTTATCAATGTGCTGTGTATGCTGAAAAATATAATTATTTATTTTTTCTTTGCGAACAATATTTGGCAGTAACCTTGTTACTTCATGTGAAGATCCTCGCGTTACAGATTTAGACATGTTTTACGTAAAGAAAGTCACGTGTCGGGGCGGTGGCTTGCTTCAGACGTTGCGTTTAGACGGAATACCAGATATTTTGGAAAGAGATGCGAGAATTCGGATCTTAATTCAATCGTGAGTCCAATCTCTTCCTTCGCTAATCTCAAAGGACGTATACTCAATCTAATTGTGTGTGGGCTGCGGTCAGCAGAGGCAAAATGTTTGCGACGATTGAACGGGTAGAGACGTAAGGCATTTGCGATGTCAGGATTTCTCATTCAGGATGGGTCACTTACAATCCACAATTTTCGAACTACAGGGACGGTATCACAGTACAACCAATACACTTACTTGGATTTAATTCTGTTTGGTATATTTTGCTCGTTATACTATTTGAATAAAGGGTGTATTTGTACAGGGGTGGTAAAGATAGTGAAATCGTGGATAAGTTGATAGTGACGGCTGTTATTCCGGGTATTTGTTGTTCGTAATGAATTTGTCTATTGGTATAAACCAGATTCGTTAATGCCATTCTTTCGAGAAATTTATTTGGAAAAGCATTGTGAAACCAGTTTTATTACTTGAAGCAACATTTATTTACTCTGGACAGCCACTATCAACGCTGGGCGAAATGTTTAACTACTTTCGGAAGGAAAATCTGGATAGAAAGTAGCTAAGAGGAACGGCATGTCTCACCACAGAGCTTTTCACCTACTTGTTGTATGTCTTGTCGAAAGGCTTTTCCTATGGTTTGTCATGTATGTACTTGGTGCGACAGCCCGTGAACGGGCTCAGGCTACCGGGAAGTCCCTGCCCCGCGACGCATGCGTTCAGGGGGTACTGTGGTAGTACATAGAAAATCCCCGGAGACCGTGTTCACGTCTTCTCCACTTGAGAAGTGAATTTTTTCGTCGTGGTGCAGCAACATATACTGGCACATTGCATAGGAAACGCGCCCTATAGTCCTTGGCCTGACGGGAATTGAACCGGGACCTACATAGTAGAAAACGAACAGCTGACCAAGAAACTGGCATGATGCTTTCTTTGAGTTGTAACGTGTTATTTTAAAGATGCTATGACCACATGAAGAATAAATCTTTTGATTGTGGTATGTAAAAGCTTGATAGCAGCTGGAAATGAAGAGGGTGGTCTAACGCGGAAACTACCGCCTTGAAACAGGTAGACTCGAAAACTGTTTGAGTGAAGAGTACAATTTTCCTTCTATCGAGCGGTCCAAAATCGCCGTGAAATTGGTAAGGCAAAGGCGTGATAGAAATGCCAGTGGGACTGTGCGGCGTCGTTTCTAGGAACGTCTGACCGAGGAGAGCCTGCAGCCAGCCCTTTAGCTATTTAAATGATAAAAGAAACGTGATTGCGAAAAAAAAAAGGTTGATTGAGAATAGCATTTTTGTCCCCACTCCGCAAATCCCTAATTTTTCTTAGCTTTTACTCTTGGATGAACATTTTAAATTGAAATACGGCAACCAGAAGGTACAGAGATCAATTAGAACCATACATAAATTATTGATTTTAGCTTTCGCTGAAATGTAAATGCGTCACGTAATGAATTTTAGTTGTTTGTTTCCTGACATCAAAATTTCTACTTATTGTGAACTCATTGACAAAAGAACAAATCAACAATCAGCGGAGTATATTGAAGCTCGTTATTCCTTCGGACTGAGAAGTAAACTAACCCTCATTAATATGAGTGACTACTTGCATATTGGCAAATCATTACTTCTTTTAACTTCATCATTTTTCCTAGAAACCTTATTAGTTCTTCAATACAAAACGCTAAATGAACATTAATTTATTTTTCTAACAGACGGTAATGAGATTGATATGTAGTTTCTTTTAACTGCTGTTCCACTTCTCTTGTATTTGCATATCCATTTCTTGATGATAAGCTGGAGTAGAATAAGGGCTTCTCAGTGCCATATTTTCACAAGTCATCAAATGTTCCGTAAATTGGCTGTATGTTGTCAGCATTACCAAGTGTAATTTTTGTGTGGAAAAAGTGGGATGCTTTTTTATATTTATTGCATTTCTTTCTGGTGTTTTTAATGGGGAAAAACAGTCGTCTTAATGTGGCGCAAACTCTCAAATCGCATTTATAAAGAACAATTAGGAAAATCGGGCCTTCAAACGCTATTTTACATTTCATTTTTGAAAATAATATGTCTCAGGGTTCCAAGTATAGATTTCTTTATGTTTACATTGAGGTACTAAGAATGAGAGGTAACGTTTCGCTACCATTCACATCAATTGTGATGTCTTTACATATGACACGTGATCATCTTTACAGATAATCGTTGCCCGTTGGAGTAAGATTTGAGTATTGGGGTCAACATTCCATGTGATCTTGCTGAATCATATTCATCATCTGTAAGCAAGGGGACAATTCGAGTCACATTAAATTAAAATCGTTTAATATAGACTGGCATATAAAAGGGCTTGCTCTAAAGTATTAGTAAAATAATTTTGTACATTGGTTCTTAAAGGCATGTATGAACTAGCAGAAATAAAGGTCGACTGTGGCTG
>BOPP01000125.1:1216905-1231431 GCA_017312745.1 Gryllus bimaculatus | reverse complement strand
CATCATCATCATCATCATCATCATCACCGGCTTCGATGGCTCAGTGCAACAATTGATGTCATTGTAGTTCCTCTGACCGAGATGTTCTAGGGTTTCAATCCCGACGTTAGCACGATTATCCACACTAGCTACATAGCGAAGTCGAATTCACAGGAGAATTCTGGCGGCCAGCTGCTCTAATCGATGGTTTTCCATGGTTTCTCCAAAACACACCAGACGAATGCCGAAGCAATACCCTAATAAACGACTACGGACCACGAGCGATCTTTCTTCTTCTTTATTCTATCCTCGCCCCTTACTTACACACACTTATTCTGACATGCACTGCGGTCAGGATGTCATGCAGGCGGTCAGGAGGCAGATGTCAGGATACCGGCCGGGAGCTTAGAGCTTGTCCCGGTTGGGGCGGTGCCCTGCTCGTGAGAGATTTGGTTGGGGAAAACCCGCAAGCCGTCGTGAAGAACATCGCCATCTCCAGCGATAAAAACATGTACTGCCCTAATGTATGCTCGGGACTGATGATCTTAGCAGTTGGCGCGCCCGGACACACTAATCAATTCATATCCTCATCTCATCTCTCTTAATCCGGTCTGAGGTGCCGAGGGGGAGACGTCCTGCCCTAACCTTCAGCATCATGACCGGCATACGCCGACGAGGTCTTGCGGACACCTGGGATCAAGGCTTTGAAAAAAAGAAAGAAGGAACTGATTGCATAACATTCGGTCGACCCGATTAACTTGCCACCAGCATCTCCCCGGTAAATACATGGAGCGAGCATCACGGCACAGGCCGCCTCCAGCGGCTCATTTCAGACGATGACTCGACTCGCGATGACGCTGACATCTGACGAGCGGTGCGCCACGAGGCTGGAGGTGTCCGTTGCCGAAAGACAGGGCCACGCAAATAGCGGCGCGACCGCCGGCGGCGGCGGCGACGGCGGGAGCCTCCGCGTACGGTACCGGCGCGCCGCCACCGCTGCCTGCGCCCTCCGCTTGCGGGACTTTGGGAACCTGCAAGTGGGAATCGCAGGAACAATTCAACCGTTGACACACGCGTCGCCGAATCACGGGCCCTTACGCAAACCACTCCGTTTTGAACCCGCTGCCGCCGCCGCCGCCACCACCGTTCTTGCGGAGGGGGAGGGGAGGGGATACTGTTCCGAGAGCTCTGCTGAATAGCTTCAGTGAAGATCCAAGAGATAAGAGGTGCGTTTGGAAATCTTTATGCGAAAAATGTCAGATTCTGTGGGTCGATAGTGAATCTGGTGCGCCGGCGCTGTATAATCAGCCGATGGCGTCAGTTCTGAAGCTTTTAATAACGACTGCGCAACGTCTAGAGAAATGGTTTTCTTTTTAAAATCAGCACAATGGGGCACGCGAATGGCGACTGGAACCGCAATCAGTACTTTAACGCTGAGCAGACCGCAAAACCGGTTTCCAAATATACTTAAAAGGAATTATTTGCACGCACGCAAACCACTGTTAAACGATTATGAACCCTACAAAAAAACCGAGTTCTCATTTACGACTCCAATCAAGTCAGTATTGTGACCCTCAACAAATTTACTAATTTCTCATCTATTCAACTAATGTCAACTACCAGAAATTCTTCTTTCTTAGACGCACAAAATACGGTCAGCCATTATTTAATAATTTACTCATCATAGTTTGACATTTTCCCTTGATTTTTATTGCTTATATGTTAACTAGTTTATGTAATATCTTGATTTCTATAATTTTAACAATTTCGACATCCTAATACCATTTAAGAGCCTTACTTCAAAAAATGAAACTGAAGGGCGTCGTATAAAGTTGGTCGCTTTCATAATTTCCTTATTTTGTATGGCAAATTCAAAAGACTCAAAGGATTCGAGAAGCTTTCATGATTCGCATTTGGATTCGAGGAATCGTGACATTCGCCCCGCCTCTAAACCCAATTGTACGACCTGCCAAAGAAAACGCCAGCCATTGTGAGCGCCGCGTGGGGTTGTTTGTCAGTTGGGGCTACGTGCTGTAGTGTCGTGGGCGGCGGCTCGCGACAAAAGACGAGGAAGGCGAGGGGAGGGGAAGGGGCGTGCAGCACATCCGCTGGGCGTGCGGCGCCCGACACCCGTCGATTGTGCGGCGACACGCATCATCTGCGCCTCGTGCAGTGGGTGTCTTTCAGGGTCGGCGGAAGGCTTGGGCTGGGTGACTGAGCACTCCGTGCTTGACGCTGTTTTTACACATTTGTGGTTATTAATGGGAACAGCGAAAGAATTTCTTGTGTTTGAACTAATAACGCCTGCATAAAGTATGTAACAAGTAGATTGAGTCAATGTCTTAAATGATTGAGTAACTAGTGAAGGTAAATGAATGTATACAAAGTACTATTTTTATGCGTGTATTCGAAATATAGACGATTGATTCTGTGTGCTGGTAAGAGGAAGGCGACGTGACGGTGAGTAGTAATGAGATATCGAAAATTATATTGAGCCTCTTAAATGTATGGCCCTAGTTTATAGGAAAGGGCATGTTCTGTCCTTACACAAATGTTGACGAACAAATCCCAGAGCTCCGATAGCTATCGGAATGACCAGTGCTTTTACGCCCCACATTCGGCTGATCTCGATTTTCAAACTATTATATTTAAGACGTTTCTCTGCCTCCTTGGTTACATTTTAATCATACGGCACAGCCACATCTACAAGTAGATACGTTTTTTTCTTCGAATCGTGAATAACAATATCTGGTTTGTTTGCCGCAATCGTGCGTTCTGTTTAGTTTTAATTTGTTCGTCGTACAGTATAGTACACAGTCAAATAGACGTCACCGATACAGATCTACCAGTGGAGGTCGTGTCTTTTCGAATATTTGGTCTTTGCGAGAATTAAGCAAACTGAGACTTTATGAATAATGGTTTTGAAATTTGTTTGTGGCAAATGTGACATTTATTCTCTTGGGAAATTTTGAGAACCACTTTATCATAATGTCGTGTTCTCAAGGCTGGGGCAGCTACTACAACTGCTTCGGATTCTGGATGCCTTCATCCCCTTTTAAGCCACATAAATGATGTATATTTATTAATCTGCAACTTGTCTATTATTTTTAGATACTCTCATGGTTTGCCTCCGCAAGCATTTCAACATTTTTTGTGTCTCATATTTCATGTTAATTAGCATCAGAAGTTTAGAATTTGTGTTATTCTGCGTGTCTTGCATAGTTTTCTTCGCAATGCTGCGTGCTGCACTTACAAGAACTCTGTTCCCCATTCTTCTGTCAGATTTAATGGCCAGCTTTATTAATGACTCGTCTTGATGACTAATTACGTACTACTTTTCTATCCCCACTATTGGATTCTGTGAGTAGGCTTCAATGTCCTGTGGCCTCGCCCTCCCTCATTACGTGACATATAAAGTTTATTATTACTATTATTATTATTATAATAATTATTATTATAATTATTATTATTGTTATTATAATTATTATTATTGTTATTATTATTGTTATTATTATTGTTATTATTATTATTATTACTATTACTATCATCATTATTAAGTTCATTTATTTTGTAAATTACTGATCACAATTGTGCTCAATTGCTGTTCAATATATCTTATTTCTGAACTTGTATTNNNTCGAAGGCCGCGTGGGATGGAGGTCGCGGTGGCCAGGCAGTGCTTGGTTGCGCCGCCGCATTGATTTCAACGGTTTCAATGACAGGCGATTCCCCGCCTGAGCACGAACTCGGAAGTGAGAGGAAGCTGGTTCATTGATCCCGAGACGACCCGAGGCGGGGTTTTCTTGGAAGCTGCAAACGAGGATTTAATTGACAATAGATCGCGCTAAATGAAATGGATCGTCATGGAAATGCAATTAGTATTGTCCGTATGAAGTCGGGGCATAGTTATTGGTTTTCTTTACAGAGCAAATGATAAGAAATGGGCCGTGTAATGTAACGTTTTGCAGATTGTGTGGCATACTGTGGCTCAATTTGGTTGAGATCAATCACGCTTAGTATAGTTTGTAAACTTGCAAATAAAAATCTATTGAAAAGTATCAATGTGATTATTCTTTTGGGTTTTTTGGGTTGTTTTGGTGTGTTTAATTGTATAATTGTCTCCGATAGTTTCATTCGAGAAGTTACTTTTTCAAAAAACTGGCTTTCCTATTCAGTTGAAAATTAGCATCCGTAGGATTTCCCCTCGAAATCATTCAAAAGGTCTCTGAAATCTGGCAATGTTTTGGAGGTGTGTACTTCGTTTCATTAAAACGAGTCATTCATTAAAAGTAGCTTCCTTATTTCATGAGCAGAAGTTCAAAGAGAGTTCATGGAAAATGAATTATAAAAGTGAAGAGATGTACTTCATTAAATCCTGTATTCAGGAAACGAATGGAAAGCATATGTATGACCAGAACACCATTAAATCTTGAATCACGATTCACACTATTGGAAATAAAATCGAAAGAAACAAAAAATGAATTTAATGAAAAAAATCTCACATAAGGAATGGAGTTCTCACGACTAGCGCCAATTGGTAACAAAAAAGATATTCCCTTCATATACGTTGAAAGCGTTCCTCTTCAAAAGCTTCTCAAGGAAAAAGAAGTCAACACCGCACCTCTCGATCCAATGCATCGGAATACAGTTTTTGTTCCTTTCACAACCTCTTCGGCTCTTCGCTCCGCATTTCCCCGGTCGTGTGGCGTGCAATCATGCACGCCCTCGGCGAGGTAAAAGAGAAACCATTTCCCTCCCGCTTTGCTCCCACAGAGGCGAACTTCCCTTCCGCATTGGCTCCTCCGAAGGGCCCCCCTCCCCTCTCCTCCCTCCCGCGCCATGCGCCACGAAAGCTCCTTGCGTGGACTTTCTAGTAAAGCTCATGGAGCGTGAATCCGGTGACTTCGGCCACCGCGCTCTCGACTGCTGCTGAACGTGCATCGCCGTTATCACTCAAGCATCAATTGATTATTTCGTTTCCGGATGCGTCAACCGTGTTTCCTTATCCAGATATCTCTCAAAAGTGGAGTACCTTACAGCCGTGAAAAGCTCTTATTCTCTAGACTGGTCTCCCGACATGAGTAGTAGCGTATTGCATGTATATTTGTAAGTAAGGGGCGAGGATATGACAAGGAAGAGGAAGGAAAGATCGCGCGCGGTCTTTGGCCAGTTTGCTTAAGACGTCTTCGTAATCACATGGTATTGGTCAGAGAAACCAAGGAAAAATACCTATTAGAGTAGCTGGTTAGAATTCTCTTCCAGGCGGGCGCTGAACTCAAACAAGCCATCCATCGAAAATCCTACAAATCTTGGGACTGGAACCGTAGACCTCCCGGACAGGGACCCTGTAGCATTGCTCTGAGACAACTCAGCCGATGCATGCCTCTTTAACGCTAAATAAGGGTATTTTTATTGTCAAAGCTGAACCATAAGTATAAAAACTCGACATTATCATTGCCTGTTGGTGGGTCATCCCTTCGTGTTCGTGCGCCCGCCTAACACTTACTTACTTATGGGGGACGCTGTAATCAAAATGGGTCATGTGTTACCGTTTTCGTGTCATGTCCCTCCTAATGTTTATGACAAGTGAAAATCTTCTATCCCATTACATACCCTAGAAGTTTGTAGCCTTTATTCTGAACCATCTTGTAAATTAATCACTTCTTATTCACGTCTCCAAATTAGAAATGAATTTTAAAAAAATCAGTATTGCATACTTGCATTTTGCAAATGTATGCGCATATAAGTAAAGTCATTTTAGAATCGATATAAAATTTCACCCTATTTTCAATTATGCAAATTTTTGTAACACATAAAGAGGGGGGATTGTTCAAAAAGAAACACTCATTTCGGGGGGCTTGTTAGTGTTACACGTTGTTATAAATACTTAGGGGAGAGGGTTAAAAACTGAAATTTGCGAACGTACTGTTCGCACTTCAGTGACTCCTTATGACCAGTCAGGCGAGTTCGCAGTTCTGCTCTCAATCCAAGGAAGTTACGCAGGTATCCATAAAAAAAGGGTAGAATGAACCTCTGCAACCTAATCTCACAAGAGCCAATCAGCCACGAGACAATAATATTTTGTGGGTAATAAACGCGTGTCTGTTATCTAGAGTAAACTTGCTATACAAACGCCCGTTGGGTGTCGCCTAGCCAGGGGATAACGCCATAGTTTACAGTAATTTAGGCTTTGGGATGTAAATTGTCATTTTCTATTGCAGTAGCGTGTCGGAAGAGAAATACGAGACTAGGCATTATTCACTATCTTAAGAGAGTTCGCCATTTTGTACGAATATAAGTAGTACGAGAATATCAGACTACCAGAGAGAATCAGCCTCTAAAAATTACACTCCAGTAAATGATTCCTTTCACAAAAACCGCCCACGTTCTTGATTCACAAAGCTCGTGTGTACTACTTCATTGTATCCACTTCATTCTGCAATTTTTCCGCACTGCTTAATTCCAAATGAAAATGTCAGATTCTAAACGCGACATTTTCACATAACAGCACACTCCCTACGCAATTCGTTACTTGCGGTCTCTAAACAATGGGACAAGGGTAATTCGTTTATTACCTGCTTGCCCCGTCCAGCCACCTTTCACAAGCGCCCCGCGGGCGATCGCCTGCCATGCCTCTCATCTGCCTCCGCGTGGGCGCGGAGCCTGAGTGGCAGCAGTGATCCCCAGGCGCCGAGGCAGCAGGTTCGTTACCGCCCGGCCTCTCGGCGCGCTGTAGTCTCGGGGTCATTTCGCCCGGCCGCGGGCCGCCGGTCGATATGCGCACAGGATCCAGCGGCGCCCTTCCGCCCCACCTGCCCCGCCGCCCCGCCCGCCCACCCCGCGCTTGCGTCCCGTGCGCCCCGCCGCCCCCTGCGCCCCGCCGCACTCCCTACCTGCTCGCAGCTCATGGCTTCCGAACTCCTGCCTTCATACGCCTCCCTCTAAGCGCGTGGCTCGTCCTGGCCTTGCTGCTCACGTCGGCCTTCGCGAACCCCGCCATTGCTGCACCCCCGCACCGCCTTTCATCGCGGCCTGAGACCCTTGCTTCTCATCGCCCCCGTCCGCCCTCGCTTCCTGTGCCCCTGCCACACCCCGCTTCCCTCACCGTCCACGTCCCTGGTACTGGCTGCCTCTTGCGCCAACGTCGCTCCCCGCATCCCCGCATTCACACCTGCGTATTGCCCCACCCTGTCACTCCCGCCGTCCGCTGCTAATCTTGGTGCTTCGTCGACCCTGGCTGATCTCCAAGCCGCCTTCACCACTCCCCAACCTCCACAATCCCGTTGCGTTTTGGTCCAGCCCTCATCGTTGCCTCGTGCCCCCCATTCCCGTACCAGCAGCCGCCCGCTGGCGTCTTTGGCCCCACCCGCCTCCGCGTCACTGCCTACTTCCGTCGTTTCCACTAGGCATCGTTGCACCAGCCGTCTTCGCTGAATACATAGCCGCCAATACGATTTTAATTGCCCCGCTGTCTACACCGCCATTCTCCTACATCGGCCCTGGTAATGTCACGGGCCCTCGATGCCAACGTCCCGTCCCAGCCAGTATCGTTGCCACAACCGACTCTGCTGTCCTCCGTCATCCCAGATCGCTTATTGGCTTCTTCGCCCTCCCGCAGTCCGACAACCACCAGCCATCAAGCTTCCACACTGAGCCCCACTAATCTCTCTCTAACGCCACGCGTCGCCTCCACCTTCACTACCAAACGTCGGAAGCGTCGTTGCCTCAGCTGCCTCCCTGGCTCACCTACCCTAGAAGCTATCTTTCCCGACCGCCCTCACAGCCCCGCCACACAAACGGCCGCTCTCGAACTACGCCGCCCCCGACTCCCCGCAACCCAACTTCCCCTTTCCCCCAACCCCGACGCTCCGCTACCGCCGGTCCGTCGGCCTCCGCAGCCCGCAGCCCATCCCTCTGATGAGTGGCCCCTCTGCCACCAAGCACCGTCCCCCAGCCCATTCCGCATTCTGTCACCTGTTAAGCCGTATCCTCCCCACTCTGAAAATTCCTCCACCCCCGCCAGCCAGTGTCTTCTCGGCAATCCTTCCGCCATCCCTCACGCCTCCTCTGTATCCGATGACCAGGACGTTGCCCTCTCGGTTGGCCCCTCGACCGCTTTCACACCACCACTTAGAGCGGAGTGAACGACGTATGACATACTAAATAGATGACATTTCGATTAAACCTTGTGTGGGAGAGGTATACAGAGTTTTACGTTGGAGACGCTGTTGATGAAGCGATCTTACGAATTGACTTTTCATGTACACGTGGCGGCAGCGAAAAAACCTGCACGTCGCACCCACACCAATCCTTCCCTTCACCTCTCGGACCACTTCGACACCCACTGGCAGCCGTCCTTGATCCTGCTACACCCTAACCTCCCCGCTGGATTCTAGGTCAGTGGTTCCCAAATTATGTTTCGCGGAATCCTGGTGTTTCGCGAAGGACATTTAAGTGTTCCTTGTCAATATGCAAAAGTTAAGCTCAAAATAGATTTTAAAATGAAAGTCAGGCTTTCAGTGGAAGATTTACGTATTCAGTTCTCGAACCCAAAGTCGAATTGTACTGTAATTCTGAGTAGCCTAATGTGACATATTCATTCACGTTAACAAAACTAGCTAAATGCATCATTATAAACAAAATGACATAATGCAAAATGGCTCAAACATGGGCAAACTTTGAATTATGTTTTGAAAACTAGATGAATTCCAGAATCAGATTCAGTTAATATCACAGCCCGGACGGTAACTAAAAGACAATATGAGAAACCGGATTTTAAAATTTTATTTCGTTGTGAAACGTGAAGTTCCTACTGTGGAATTACCAAATTATTATTTAAGGAATATATTTTTTACTAATACATATTTAAAGTACCCACCTCGAAGTATCGTATCCATAGCACACACTATTCTGCTGCACGAGAGCGCAAAACTATTTACATCGAGCAGCATACCTCTCCTCTCAGTGCGAGAGCGAAGAAGTGCGCCGCGCGACACTTGTGCAAGTAAAAACTTGATCTGGGCTGTCCGAGTGATGCCATCGACATCGATCATTTAAGTACAAACTTGTATTGAAAGGAGTGACGTGATTCCTCATTCCTTTCCTGATCGGAGAACTATAAAGGAGACATTTTGCTATCCCTTTCATGTAAAATGGAGCTTCTGAAGCCTTTACCTTTTTGCCAACAGTCCCCTCTTCTGGCCCCACTGTGCGTCGCATTTCTCTTAGACCACATACTCCTCCCACCCCTCGTGAGCATCTCTTCTCACACCATCATCTCTCTTAGAATCGTCAGGGCTCCGCCCCACAGACCCTCCCCTAACTCAGCGCTCGCTGGAGTCACACTCTCCTTTGTCCAGACTAGGGATGTTCCGATTCTTCACACTTGATTTCGAAATCGATTATTTTATTTCCGTTCCTATAGCATCAGTACTCAATTCCTTGCTGCCGGTTCGATTCCAAAATTTCTTTTAGTTTTTTATGTACTGTTGTCTGACATACTTAAAGTACAATATATGTTAATTTTTTTAAGAAATAAATCTTAATGGTATTAATAGTATGAATCTTAATTACTATTATATAATTTCTTGGCTTCATTTAGAGTATAATATAGATCGTAATTTTGTGGGAGTGCAGAAACAAAGTTTCACAATATTTTGTCAATATAACAAACTTGAACATAGTAACTCTTGAGTTTTGATCATCCCGCTGTGTTTCTGCAGTTTATCATAATCATCAGAAACTGCATATAAAGAAAAAGTACACAGAAGGTGTTTTAAATGATCGTTTCCATCATTACAATGCTTATGTTTGATATGTTGTTTCTTATATCACGAAAATACGATTTTCGAAAATACGAGGAATCTTTCTTTTAAAAATCATGAAAATACGATACCTTTGAATTTGAAAACTTATCTCGTGATTCGATTCTCGAACCGATACTTTTATTGGATTAGTTTTTTGTTTTTTTTTTCATCATTAAAGTATTTACTATGGGTTAATAAGTTATTTGAATACCATTCTTTTGGGAAACGAGTATTTTCATGAGATTCGATTCCCGTATGGTTTCTGACCTTCCGATTCCTATCTCGATTCCAGAATCGATTATTTTAAAGGAGTCGATGTCCCTAGCTTCGACCCGAGTGCGCTGCTCCAAGTGTCGGCAGCATCTGACGCCCTGCCTGCGACGCAGACATGGCCAACAGCCCGTGACCCCCTCCCCCAACCCCGAACCCGCAATGCGGCGCCCGAGGGGAGAGGCGATGGGTCCTTGGCGTGACGGGGATCTGAAGCAGACAGGCGGAGATTTCATGCCAATCGATTACTGCTGGCCCGCACGTTGGGCTTGGTATTGGATTCAGTCTTCTGCTTCTTCTTCGTCGCTGACCGGGAGATCCTAGAGTTCAAGTCCGGACAGCGGCAGATTTTTGAGACTAGCAACATAGTTGGGACAAATGCTGGTTGCGTAGGCTTCCGGGGCCGGAGTTTGTGTTATCTAAGTCATCCTGGACGAGCCGCGTCTCTGTCATGGTGGCTAACGTTTCGGCCAGCATCTTGTGGCCTTCCTCAGAGCAGTAAGCTCTGAGGAAGGCCACAATACAAACGTTATCCACCATGTCGGTGACGCGGCTCGTCCCGGATAGCCTAGATAAAAATGCAACTACTGTCTGAAGGAAAATTCTAGTGCCCGCCTGCTCCCGTCGATAGTTTTCCGTGATTTCTTCATTAAATACAAGCACTATCCCAACAAACTGTTCACGAGACACGTGCGATCTTCTCTTCATCATCCTTGTCCAACGCACACACTGCTTGCACTACCCACGCTCTCAGAAGATTAGAGCTGTTTCTGTCTGGGTAGGCCCTGCCGGGGGAATTGTGGTATATACCTGAAAGGGAAAGCATTCAAGCCATCGTGCAGGTTGCGGCCGGATTCCTACGAGGAAGGAACATCACTATTTCGCGGTGTATGTATATACACCAAAAACTTATCCAACAAATGTATTGATTCGAGAATCGAATCGACAAAGAAAATGTTGGAATTCAAAGATATAATATTTTAATGATGTAAAAAAAAATGTTTTTCGTATTTTTGTAAATTGTCTTTTCTTGATGTAAGAAACAACGCTTTGAACAAAAGCATAGTGACGCATGAACTGAAGATTTAATCAGCGATTCTGCGACTTTCGTGTTATGTTATTTGTTGTTGTCCTTGATGGTTCGACATGACACGTCTAAGCTAATCACTTAGTAGATGACCGTGCGCGAAATACTATAAATACTCATTTCTACCTATTACTATATTAGAATATTATTATTATTATTATTATTATCATTGATTTAATTATTCGTTGTCGTTCATTATTGCATTATCACGAATATACTCTGTAGTTTACGGTAAAATAAAAGAGAATTTTGCTTCTACTCGTTGTATGCCACGACAATCTCATCGCATCTACTGTATTTGAAAGGACAGTGTTCCGCTCTTCGTCACTACCTAGCGTGTGCACATTCATGCCAGTGTACACGTTTCCTCTCCCACGGCCTGTTCCTCACAAAAACCGTCCACTCACCCTTTCGAGCCTATCTTCTCCGAACAGCTTCTCGATGCGTATGCTTGCGTGCATGCATGTGTGTGTATTGTGTGTGTGTGTAGAGATGAAAAGGGGACTTTGATAATCAGTTAAAGATCACTCGCTAAGAGTGGGTGTTTTTCACTGGAGGGAATGTGGAAATTGCCATTGCCTCTACAAGTTTGTGATAAAAATTCAACCTTAAAGCTCAACTGTTATGAAATGTTGGAAAAGTGTTAATTTTGATTTATTTGTCGTGATTTTTTTAATATCTTACTTAAAATGGAATACTCTGTTCAAATTACATTTGTTTCGTCGATAATATGTTTCATTTGTTGTATATATAATTCAATTCAAACGACACACTAAAGTATGTGATACAATAAATCAAGCACAAAATCTATCACTTTTTTTGGAAATATAAAGGAAATATCTTGTTCATGTATTTACGAACCGTTTAATAAAATAGCAGCCGTTTAATAAAATTTAATGAAACAGTTAAATAAAATTTAATAAAGTAACCGTTTAATAAAATATCATAAAATAGCAAAATTTTCACTCGCTCATGAACAAGCAGAATACAAATATCTCAATATTTAAGTCGCATTATGTTGTTCAAATTTCGATGAATCTATAAGCCGTTACAAAAGTGCAGACTAAAATAATGTCTAAAAATAACGCAACGAAACGGAAGCGAACTGTACTCCAGGTAATCTTGAAGAGGCAAGGTGCAAACAAGAGGATATGGTGACTTTCAGGCGTGAAAGTGTCACCTTGTGTTATCTACATAGACACCTTAATTGGAGTATGTAGTTTGTAACTTAACCGTATAATTTCCCTAATCCGTGTAATTTAACATAACATTCACTTGCAACTCTAACATTTTTCTAAACTTGTACTATATTGCTGTAGGCTACCTCTTGTCTGACAAGATCACACCCCGTGTCAGTGTCACAACGTAGCTTTTTTTTCTTCTTCTTCCTTGTTTTCTTCCCGATATCCAGTAACTGTGACGTCCGGCTGTTTCCGCTGACACGCGACGCCATAAAGTGCAGATATGTGGTAACGAGAGTACAAAAACGCGCACGCGACCGCATCGCCGCTTTCCAGCGCGGAGAGCGAAAGGCGGAGGGCCGCGATGCGCGACCGCCCGGAAGTCGGCGATGGGCGACGCACGCGCGCGCGCGCGGGCGGGATACTCGTACGACGTCGCGACGCGACGCCCCAAGTCGCCAACCGCAAGCTCCACAAGGAAGCACTTGATTGATGAGTGACATACATACATTTATTAGAACTGCAATTGGGTATGACCCGGTGGCAGTTAAGTGACAATAATTGCAAAAATCACAACACTTACATTAATAACAACACTTACATTAATATATCGGGCGCATCAACTGCTAAGGTCATTAGTCCCGTAAGTGTAGTATGTGGATTTTTCCTCTAGCGGTGATGGTGGTGATCCTGTCCGGCTGGATGTTGAAATTCGCCCCGACCTACCACTGGCTTACGGTTTTTTTTTTCAACTAGGCACACAGTCCCAGCCGCGGACAAGCTCCAAATCCCCGACCGGTCTCCCGGCATGTGTGGTAGTGTAGTGCATGTAAGTGTAATTGTCTAAGTAAAGTGTGAGGATAGAACAAGGAATGGAAAGGAAAGATCTTGAGCGGTCCGTGACAGGTTTGTTAAGTTACTGCTGCACTGCTCCAACATTCGCCAGGTGTTTATAGGAGAACCACGGTAAACTACGGATCAGAGAAGCCCGCTTATAGAATTATACTCCAGACTACGCTTGAAATATGTAGGTAGTGTCGTTATGTAGGTAGTGTCGAAAATCCTACCACCGTCGGAACTTGAACCTAGGACCTCCGGGTCAGAGGCACAGCAGTGACATCCGTCGATGCCCTAAGCCACCTCTCCCGGTGCGCGCGGTCGAATTTCGTCGCGACGCGTCATGTTGCATACCACAAGATCCAGGAGGAAGTATTAGATTTTTTCTGTGTCATGTGGTTATCTGACATTAGGTCAATGTAAGATAAAAACAACACTTAACATTGCCGATGTTTCGGCCATTTATTCGGAATTCACAAGGGCCGCAATAATAGGTACAAATTATTATATACGAGAATGTACAGTAACAATTTACACTCACTGATAATAAATTGTTAGTATTTAACGTCAGCAATGTGAAGTGTTTTTTTTTCTTACATTGACTTTAACTCAAGAAATACATAACATATAATTCCAATGGATCAAGAATAATTTAATCATGTGTTACAATGGAGTTATATTGGAAAAAAATACTCTATCAAGCATTTTGGCTGCATCATGTGACTTATATCATTCGATACAAATACTCGTACTTTCCCTAGTGTCCTACTATTTGTACATTTTCACAATGTAATCACGTTAGTGAGAAGCTCTAGCGTATTTTTTTTTATTCTGCAACAAAAACAGTTAAGAACTGTTTGTGACGTATGCGGGAAAGTGCAATCTCTGTACTTCAATTTAGTTAAATTTATTATAGTCGAACAAGAAGTTGTGACATTATGGAAACTTGGCTATATAATCATATCATATATATATATTAGATAAGTAACTAAATGATGTAAAAATTATATTTTAAATAATAATAATTTAACATAAAAATTTAAATCAAATTTCAAATGAGAAGCAACAAAGAAAACTGTATGGCATCGGGGTGAGGCGCATGGCAAGTTAACCCACGCCTCGTGGATCCGCCACAGCCTGGAATATTGAGCAAATTTTATATCATGTTCTGTGCCACGCGAGAAAATTTTAAACTACTCAATTGCTGCTGTATTCCTACTGGCGTAAATAATTGAAGTTCTTCCGCCGTACGCATTGCAGTCAAGAGCAGTTCCCCGCTATCAGGGAGTGTTGTGACAAAGGCAAATTCCAGACAAGCCCGACGCGCTCAGCTTTTCCGGGCCTGAAAATGGAAGTTCTCTGAAAT
>BOPP01000125.1:1195472-1205589 GCA_017312745.1 Gryllus bimaculatus | reverse complement strand
AGGTCCTTCTTGCTGTCTCTCATGCCACATTTCATGAGCTCCCTCATACCCATAAAGCAACTCTTCGTTAATGCGTTCAGAAAACCTCCGACGAACTTCCGATACGATCCGTGGATTGAGAGCGACAAGCGCGAGACTCCGGGCTGACACTCTATGATGCTTCATTGGTTAGATTAACTGGAATAAGATGTATTGCCAAGACTTTTGCAGTTTATCTGGATTTTTACGTTCAGATTAAGGCTGGACGGTTCTTAACGTTATCTGCAAAGCCTTCTCTATATCTTCTAAGCTTTATCGGTTCCTTGATATCTCCCCCGCAAAATATCTCCCGTCCGTTGTATCAAATACCACAAAGAAACATCCCTCACAATTCCCGTTGCGCTGCCCTATAAGGGGTCCAGTTGCGCTTTTCACTTCGGGACGAGCCAGGCCGGCGCATGATCATCAGTCGCACCATCCTGTCCCACTCTCTTATCAGACTTCGCACGCACCATGTCGACACGTCTTCTGCCAATCTCCTCTCAGTTATGCCACGTGCATAGCGGTGCTGACAACTAAATGCTTTACACCTGAAAGTGCCTGTAATGTTGAAGTGTCAGTATAGGACGCATGTCGTACTCAGTATAAAGTTCCTAACTTGAATAGTTATCCTATGAAATTCGGGTTCCCCTTTGTTGAATCTATAGATCAAGTTTTAATTGGTCCAGATTTATTCGATTTCGAAAGTTAAACGCGATAATCAAGGAAGATGTTTTGTGAAGGTCCGAAGAAATTACAAATTCCTGACATTCTGTTCCTTGAGATCTAAGATTCTAAAGATACTTGTGTTGCAGCGAACAACAAGAACGAAGATGGTGTTAACTGTTATACACACTGGGCAGTGCATGAGAGAACATTTGACAAGCATGCTGCGATCTCGTGAAAGAAGAGATATTTTGGGTAAATATCAGAAACCGACGATTGGTAATATAGAGTAGCTTTTGTAATAGGCTAAAATACTCTTCGGTCAAGTCGCTAAATGTCAAGATAGTATATGAGAACACGCTAAAAGTAGCTGGCTTCTCTTCATCCTCCTCTCTCCTCTCTCTCTCTCTTCTCTCTCTCATCTCTCTCTCTCTCTCTCTCTCTCTCTCTCCTCTGTTCTCTCTCTCTTTTCTCTCTCTTTGTCTCATCTCTCTTTCTCTTCCTCCTTCTTTCTCTCTCTTTCTCTCTCTTTCTCTTTCCCTCATCTTTCTCTTCTTCTCTCTCTCTTCTCTCTCTCTCTTTTCTCTTCCTTCCTCATCTTCTCTCCCCTTATCTCTCTCTCTTTCTCTCTCTCTTTGTTTCTCTCTTTCTCTCTCTCTTCGTCCTCTCTTTTCTCTCTCTCTCTCTTCTGGTCTCTCTTCTCTCTCTCTTTCTCTCTCATTCTCTCTTCTTCTCTCTCTTTCTCTCTCTTTTCTCTCTCCTCTCCTCTTGACGTGCTCTGCTTTCTCTCTCTCTCTTTCTCTCTCTCTTCTCTCCTCTCTTTCTTCTCTCTTTCTCTTCGGTCTTTCTTCTCTCTTTTCTCTCTCTTCTTTCTCTCTTCTTCTCTTCTCTCTCTCTTGCTCTCTTCTTTCTCTTTCTCTCTTTTTCTAAACGTACAATATCCAACAAAGCCAAACTGCTTCATGAACAACGAGAAAAGCAACGCTTTGATTTAGTCCAAAATAATAATCAGTAATTTATTAACGATCGGGGTCACAGTAGGTCATGAACGCTGACCTTTGCCTTGCACTCCCTAGCCAAGTTCCATTCCGCGTGCATTCGCTGCAGCTGATGGAAGCCTCCGATGACAAAAATTGACCATCATAAGGTAGCTTTGAAATGGTAGAGGCTAAGTTAAAATTTAATTGGGAGAGTTGCAATTATTGTAATATAACCTACCGAATTACAGAGATTTTGTGTCGTTAGAAAAAACTGTGATTGATGACACTGTGGGTAAGAGAATTCATAACTTCGTAATCACTGTATTTTTATGTTTATCGAGACTCTTTTAACAGTTACTACGTTTGCAAATATTAAGATGTTTCGTTTGTAGCGAAAGTGCGCCCTCTACTGTCACTTCACCCTCCATTGATAGGATCTGTAAGGAAACACGCAGTAATAGATGTGAGTGCAAATGTTTTACAGGAAATTAGGGATTAGAATGAAGAATATTAAGATACAAAATTAGGATCAGGTTAAATACACCTTTTAAAATAGATACATTAATAATCCCCATGTACCAGCATCAGTAAAAATCCAATTTAATCTACAGTCTTAAGAGTTTTTAAAATTATATTAAACAGTAAAACTAACGTAAACGGAATAATATTGTTGCGTACTTTTTGGCGTATATCCGCTCCTCTCCTCATCCTAATGTCCGTCGCCAATCTTCTTTGCGCTCTGACCGGCTCAGCCCTATACCACGGAGAGGCCGATGTTCACTTGGGATGTGTGGTCGGCTCCGGACGCCGCTATGCAAGCGCTGCCTCCCGGCCGCATTGGACATCCACGCGCTTGGGCTCTCGGCAAATCTAGCACACATGGCTTTTGGTCTTACGTACTCTGTTATCCTATTTCAAACATACTTAACTCACTACTGCACCTTACAAATCGCAACTCATACTCTGGCCCTGGAGCAGAGATGCTACATCCTTGGGCCACGTTTCCAGTACCTCCGCGTCGCGACGCACATCAGCTCTGCATCTTCTCGTGCTATGGGGCCAGCCGGGATCTAGGGACCCGGGTCCGGCGAAATCGGCCGCAAGCTATTTCTTTCGTATTTAATCTAATCTGCTGATCTGAAACCAACATCCGCTTACTTTTTTAATTACATGCTACTCGCTTTATCGTGACACCTCGCGGCGCCGCAATGCGGGATCAGCACCGGGTGCCGTAAATCCCGTACACCTAAGCGGATGTCGTAGTCGACATCAACTGATGGCACATCTCTCTGCATCCTCAAGTTATTCAATGTGCAAGTGTGTTTTGAGAAAAATGTAATTGGTATATTTCTAATTGGATTTTATTGCTTCAACAAATATTCCAATTATAATACTACCTGCCTTTCGAAGCGAAGCGTTAATGGAATATCCCTGTGCTAGCATCGTTGATGAATTTTGTGTTATGAAGGATTTTTGAAGGTATTAATTTTTACTAATTTCAGGAGTGTGCCTCACGATCGCAACTATTATATCTTTCATTTTAATAGCTAAGTGCTTCATTATTAATGCTGAAGTACAAGTGATAATGAAGGTCATTTTTCCATTCACGATATAGCACATTTGATCAGTCGTTGTTTTATATCCTAGCAAGATCGTGCAAACAAACATTGAAGGCGGAATACTGCACGAATATATCTAGATGTAGATGACTTAATGATACTCTTAACAATACACCGCTTTCGCAAGAATTCATAAATTAGATAAAACCAAATGTGTGAATAATTCATGTAATCGGTTATTTCCGGAATAAGGTCTGCGTAAAGATATGCTTAAGATAATCTTACTACATAAACTAAGATTTATCCACATTACCCTACTTTAATATAATATAATTAGCGATGATCTACTATTGTCGCAAAATCCAATTAATTAGATAACACTCTCGCACTCATATGACCAGGTTTTTGTTCTAAACTTTTAAGGTCCTATTTTATCACCCTCGCTGAGTCTGTCAATGATGGTGTAAACATCATAAAAGCTAGACAAACATGAATTATTGTAACACGCGCTGTAAAACTTATTGCTTCCTTATGAAAGTCGATCACTGTGCAGTGGGCCCATGAACTATATAGAGGTAACAATGTGTTTTAATGTATATATTATCTTCATCCAGCCGACAATTGCTGCTACTAGTTACTTAAAAGTGTATCTAATAAGGCAGAAATATACAAAGAAGTGATAAGATATATAATAACTGACTTATCATAAGCAGATGTAAATGACAGCGACGTTTTTATACTGTAATAAGGCAACGGAGACTCATAGTCTCTTTGACTTGCGCTCAGAACTATTCTTCCGACTATCTGCCTTTATGATTCTACTTAGCTCCAAGCGTGGACTTGGGCAGAGCTGCTCTCAATCGCATGGGAAATGACTTTGTACCCATTCCAAGCTCATTACAACCCAGCCTGGGCAAGGTCTGCTATTGCTTGCTTCATTTGACGTTTGCGCGGTTGCAAGAGGTGTGTACCAGGTAGTGGCTCCGCGTCGAATAGCATCACCATCCCACACTCAAAGATGGTAAAGGAGCTTTTTCATTTGACATCGGTATTTCCATACTTTTTCATTCTATACGGTCTGGTTCGGCTGTCTTAATTTATCTACTGAGAAATACAGAGAACCGAATCTGTCACTCGAGCGAGCGGATGCATCTTCTCTGATACCCTAAAACACAGCAATATTTTACTTCGAATTAATACATGTTTTCTACAGCTACTCTTATGTGGAAGTCTATTTGCTCCGGCATTTGAGGTGTTAGTGAGCCTTGTGCGGCCTATTATAACCGTACACATCAGGACATGTGGTGACTGTTTCTGTAGGAATAGGGCAACTTGGCTCCGTGTGTGTGTTATATCCTGGGTTGGTACCTTTTCCTCTCCGCCCTCATTACTTTGCCTTCAGGTCTTCTTTCGCATATCAAGGGTAATTAAAGGATTTGTGTCTTATGAGGTAAATCTCTTAAATATCTGCAGTTGTGTGTGATTTGTGTTAAAGTGCAAGGTATTTAATGTGGATCTGCTTCTAGATAATGGGTTATAAGTTTCATATGATGGTCGGTGTGCGCTGCTTGGAAATGGAGCTGACCAGTGAGGTCTGGTTATGACGACTGAATTCAGGTGGTACGGTAATTTTTGGTAGCTCCATAACAGGAACAGGCCGCGAAACCAAAGGTGAATAGATGCCATAAACATGACGATAACTTACATGTGTAACAACGGCCATTTTCAAGACGATCCATTAATTTCCGAGTGGATCTTCAACAGGCTGGCGCGCAGTAGGATACTTCTGTTCTGGATGACTCGCACGCGTTTCACATGCTCAGTCGTCACTCAATGCACCACACTCTGATGAAGCTGAGACCATACCCGGCGCCCCGCAAGTAACTTCTGTCCGTCGTTTCAGTCCAGGTGATAGTCATGTGACAAGAATTGGGTTCTCTCTCGCGAGGCCCGCCTAAAATGAAGCAATGCGCTGACAAGGCAAGGCATCTAGATTCAATCTCGTGAATCATCGTGACTTTCCCCTACTTACTAAGTTCATAATTTAGTGATATGGAAGTGCCTTCTCTTCTTCCGGCTACCATTTGACTACTGTTTGTTACACTACTAGGGCATAATGACTTGACTCTTGCCTCAGTCTGCAGCCGTCTTGACCGCACCGGGGCAGTTATTAATATTTGCCCCCAAGCTATCTCAGAAAGGCAGGTTGACGGGCTCTTTGGAAATACCGCGAGCGATCTGTCTTTTCAGTGCTAGTTTCTGTTTTGCGCAAACAGAATTTACCAGTGTGGAATTATGCATCTCGCGTGCTCCGTCATGTTCACTGTGTGGTGGTTCCTTGTGTTTCACCCTTTCGATTTGTTGGAAACGCCTTGTTTCGCTGGTGGACTAACATGATTTTCTTTCCTCTATCTGGTAGGATTATCTTCCTTCTTTCTTCTTTTATGGTTTCTCCCAGCCCTTGGGTCGGCCGCCTACCGTCTACCCACCGGGGCTAGCTGCTTCTTTGGAAGGGCGGGTAGAGTTTTTCTCTATGGGGCTCTAGCTTTTACTGGGCTGATCTTTGGGTGGTCCAAATTTTTAACGATAGGGGATGGGAAGTAACTTGATATGATGGTATTTATTCTATTGCTTATTCCTGATTTATTATATTAATTATTATTATTTTATTATGTTTTAGATATATTGTGTTATAATGTGTGTGTATGCAATGGTAGTTGAATCATTACGTGTTCTTGAGATTTATTAGGAATTCGTATATATTTTGATCATTATTTATCATTCAAATCCATCATGTATCTCCATACATCCTACATAAAAAACACAATTATGTAAACAATTATCATTGGAAGTAATAAAAAGAGATGTTCAAAGATTTAGTTTGTCCTCGTGATGACCACGAACATAATATTTTTAACAAATGCAAAAATCTACATACTTCCAAGTCTTGTGGCATTTTTATTTATAGAATGTAAAAATGCCAAGGAATATTTGTAAAGAAATTTAAAGAAACAACAATATTCAAATCGCCATTTGAAATAATTATTTTATTGAAGTTGAATAATTAAATAGAATAGTATTATGTAAAATCCGGTTTTAAGGCTAAAGACTCGTCGGCATATTGGTTATGGGTATGTGAACCAATCATGGATGTCTGAGGATAAATATATTGACTGGATTCTTAAGGACATGTGAGAGGATCGAAGTTAATACTTTTGGCTAATTCGAAAATTTTGTGGAGTCAGTCGTTGCATACTCCTATATGAATTTTGATCCGGATTGTGCCATGCCAAGTTAATTGCATACGAGTCCGAAATTTATTCACGTATGTTTTTGATGGTTTGACGAGTACCAGAATCTCTTCGACTGCGGCACAAACTGATCTGCAACACCAATAGAAAGACTACATTGTCAAGGGGCAAATGTCATGTGTAACTTCGTTTTATGGAAATTGTCTATAGTGTTCTTGGCAGAAAGTGGTATTCTTCGGGTTCCTCCACCTGCATGCGTCTATTTATTTGTACTTAATTTATTTGAATCATTCTTTATCAAATTTGTTCCAAGCTTTTGATGAGCTACCTCACCAACATAGGTAGGTGGGTTGGAGCTTTAAGCGGCACCAAACTTAAGTTTTTTCTGTTTATGCTGTACTCTATGGTTGCATGGTTTTCCAACATACAATGTTTTTCGCAAAAACTTGCCCTTCATCGCCGATTCCGGCGCTTTGCCGCGATTTGCAGTCAATGTGGGCAATATCCATTGAGATGAAGGCCGACGCTATAAAAGGAGATAGGAAATTCTGATGGAAGGAGAAAAACGGTTTTAATACAAGTCTCGTTCTTTTAGGAACGTACTTCGGCATCCTCTAACATGACCCGATGAAGACTATGGAAGACTATGACCTATCAGGCAAGTCGACTCTTGACTCTATTGTGTGGTCGACTTCGACGCAGTGCGTGTATCTGTAATCGAAAATTTTGCCAACCCGTCATGGTTTCGAATCTAAGAGCTTGATACAAATGCAACCCACAGTTATGTTTGTATTTATATAGACATTGTATTGCAAGTATACTGGTCTTTAGAGTATGTAGTTGCGAGTTTGCACTAAAGGTTCAAACAGCAGGATCTCTATTTCGGAGTCAGAGACAAAGCTGAATTTCGACACAACTTAATAGCTAGAGTAATGTGACTTTGGGTAATGAGAATTCTGCAGAACGGGACCTGGATTTCGAGCTTTGTGATATGCCTTTGGTGTTGTGCATGAAGACGCGGGGCCAGTACTTCTCTGCCTGTTATGCACATTTCCACTGAGCCTTATAGGCCATCGAAAGCTCAACTCTCGATTCAATCCTTAAAGAAAAGCTCCCGACGAAATATCGAACGATCGGATTTGAACTGGACCAAGTTGCAGAGACTCCTCCGGGACACCTCTACATTGGCTCCTCATGGTAGATTAACTCGGAATAAATTTATTGGCAAAAGCATCATTGATTATATCTGGTTTTTACAACCGTATTAGGGGCTGGAGTTCTAAGTATTGCAAAGCCTTCTCTATCGTTTCTAAGTTTATGGTTCCTGATTATTCTCCAAATAATCTCTCCGTTGTATCAACCACCGAAAGAACTCCCTCCACAATCCGCTTTGCTGCCTACTAATCATCTGCCGTTTTCTTGAGAGGTAGGGAGATTGCGAAAACTGTCCTAGTAGTATTCAGTCACCAAATGCGTTAGACTGGAAGCGTTTGTGGACAAGAAATGTCTTTAGCACTGAAGTGTGTAATTTTCAAAATAAGTAATAGAAGTATGAATAATGATATCGAAATTTGGGTTTACCCTTTTTGAATTTAGATCAATTTTAGATATGTGGTCTAGATTAATTCGAGATTTTCGAAAGTTACGAGATAATATGAAGGGATGTTTTGTGAGGTGATAGAAAATTACAAATTCTGAATTCTGGTCTGAGATCAGATCAAGAATACACTTGTTGAGGACAAAGAGACGAAAGTTTGTAATGTTAATACCCTAGGCACGTGCATGAGAGAGAACAATTTTGACAGCATGGCTTGCGATTCATCGTAAAGAAGAGATATTTTGGGGTAAATATCAGAAACTGACGACTTGGTACTATAGCAGAAGGTCCTTTGTAATAGCTAAAATCTTTCGGTCAAGTCTAAATCAAGATAAAGTATAATGAGTACAGTAAGCTGTGCTTTCTTCTCCTCTTCGATTCTCTTCTCATCTTCTCCTCTCTCTCCTCGTTCTCTCTCTTCTTCTCTTCTTTCTCTTCTTCTCTCTCTTATCTTCTCTTTCTTCGTCTCTCTCTCCTTTCTCTTCTTCTTCCTCTCTCTCTTTCTATTCTCTCTCTCTCTCTCTTTTTGTCTCTCCTTCTCTCTTTCTCTCTTTTCTCTCTATCTTTTCTTCTTTCGTTCTCGATCTTTCCTCTTCGTCTTTTTCTCTTTCTCTCTCTTTCTCCTCTCTTGATCCTCTTTTTCTCTTTCTCTTCTTCTCTTCTCTTTCTCTCTTCTTTTCTCTCTCTCTGTCCTCCGTTGCGTCTGCTTTCCTCTTCTTCTTCCTTCATCTCTTTTTTCTCTTCATCTTCTCTTTTCTACTTTTTTTTTTTGTCTGTTCTTCTTTTTTGTCTTATTGTTTTTTTCGTTTTGGTTTTTTTTTTGCTGCTTTGTGGTTTTGGGAACACCCAGAGAGAAAGTCAGAGGGAGAATGTGTAAGAGACTGCACAGCAGAGTAGGAGATATGATGCTCAGAGTAGCAGGTCGATGGAGTAAGAAGGTCAGATAAGTATCTTTCATGCGGTTATCCTACGTACAATAGTAGACAGTAGCAAGAATGGTGTATAATGGAAGGAGAAGAGGAGAGAGGAAGTGAGCAGCGTATTGATATGAGTACGAAGATAAGTAGAGTGAAAAGATATTGATGTTAAGCGACGGGGAGAAGCAAGTAGAAGTATGGGAGAATGAGGGGTTAGAAGAGAGTAGAGAATTAGGGATGAATAGAGCGGTGAGATTAGGATGGCCGAAGGAGGAGAGTCGAGACAGAGGAAGAGGAGGATATTAGGAGATGAGAGGTAGAGTATGAGTGGAGAAAGCTGAGAGTTAAGATGTAGATTGGGAACTTAGTGCAATTATTGTAATTAACTACCGAATTACAGAGATTTTGTGTCGTTAGAAAAAAACTGTGATTGATTTGACACTGTGGAGGTAAGAGAAATCATAACTTCGTATCACTGTATTATTTATGTTTTCGAGTCTTTTAACAGTTGACTAGTTTGCAAATATTAAGATGTTTCGTTGTAGCGAAAGTGGCCTTACTGTCACTTGCAAACCCCCTCCAATTGATAGGATCTGTAAGGAATACACGCAAGTAATAGATGATGGAGTGAAATGTTTTCGGAAAGTTAAGGGATTAGAATGCAAGAATATTAAGATACAAAATTAGGATTCAGGTTAAATACACTTCTTGAAAATAGATACATTAATAATCCCCATGTACGAGCATCAAGTAATAATCACATTTAATCTACAGTCTTAGAGTTTTTAAAATTATATTAAACAGTAAACATAACGTAACGGATATATGTTGCGACTTTAACCTATTTTTTTTTTTAAGGAGTTTTCAATGATTTCATAGGTTGGATTTCTAATAGACTAAGAGATTTTTATTTGGAAAACTATTTAATTACGTGTGAAGTGTAATCAGATACTCTTATTATATATCATATTTATATAGTATATTATATATTATATATATATATCTATATTATATATATTATCCTCAGTGATAATTAAGAGGCATAGAAAGTCTAATCGTTTTAGTTTTTCTCGATGTAAAGTTTGATTTCATAACAGAAAATCTGTTTTCGAACTCATCATTCAATTTC
>BOPP01000125.1:1154107-1188115 GCA_017312745.1 Gryllus bimaculatus | reverse complement strand
CGCCGCGCCGCGCCGCGCTGCAGCGAGGCGGGCGGGCGGGCCTTTCGTTTCCGCGGGCGACTCGCCGTAAGCATAATCGAGTCGGAACCGTGCGCGCGCCCGCGGCCGCACAGCCGTGACAGGCACGCAGGCAGGCGTGCAAGCGAGCGCCCGCGGCAGACGCCGCCGCCGCCGTGGCAGACACGCCGCGACGGGCCTGCAAGACGGATGTGTGCGGGATGCTCGAATCGACGCCACTGCGCTGGGAAGCCCGATGGACTAAAGTGCATTTAACGTGGGAATGAAGTGTGCGACGTATCTACGAGGATAAGGTGGATTTAAAGAGAATATACGGTGGTTGGAAGGTGAATGACACGTCGAAAAGAAGGTGGATTTACGGTGTGATTACGGTGAATGATGCGTCCTCAGAAATAAGTTGAAGTGGAAATGAGGTGATTGAAACGTCGAAGTGATGGTGAATTTAAGGTGCAAATAAGACGAGTGTTGGAACGTCTAGAATCAAGTGAACTAAAGGCAAAACTAAGGTGACTGACATATCGATAAAAATTAGGTAAATTTAAAGTGAAAATAAAGCGACCTCAGTTTTAATCTGACAGAAAGACTGAGATTTCATGTTATTTTGGGTCTGTTGTTTCTTTTTGAACTAGTTTATTTATTAAGTTATAATAACATTTAACGAAGTGTTAGTGCTCAAGTGTGCGTCTGTTAGATGCGATTAGAACGACTGAAAATGGCAAGTGTGGAAAAAACTATCGTTTTGCTGTCAACTGAGGAAGAAAGACTTGGTAGTAAATCCTTTCAACAGCTGCTGTGTAGCGACGAGTAAATGTTAGAACGTTTTTCTTTTTCGCGGCGCAACCTGAACCAGCGCGAGGAGCGGCGTTTGACGATTTGCTTCTTGTGCTCGCAGGCAGAACCTCAACTCGGACTTCACTGACTCGGCGCTGGGCTCCAGCGAGAAGTCCCCGCTGCCCTATGGGAACTTCCAGCTGCGGGAGTCGACGGTGCAGTCCATCCTGAGCCACCCGCGCTACGGCCCCAAGTGAGTATACGTTGGCGGCGACGCCAGGCAGGGGCGAGCGGAAGCGCCGGCGCGGCACAGCGGCGGCGCACAGTGGGACTTCTTCTGTTTCTTCCTCTTCTTCTGTTTCTTCTTCTTCTTCTGATTCCTCTTCTTCTATTTTTTCTTCCTTTGTTTCTTCTTCTCCTTCTGTTTCTTCTTCTCAATCTGTTTATTCTTCTTCTTCTTCTCCTGTTTCTTCTTCTGTTTCTTCATCGTCTGTTTCTTCTTCTTCTGTATCATCTTCTTCTGTTTCTTCTTCTTCTGTTTCTTCTTCTTCTGTTTCTTCTTCTTCTGCTTATTCTTATTCTCTTTCTTATTTTTCTGTTTGTTTTCTTCCTCTGCTTCTTGTTGTTGTTATTGTTCTTCGTTTTTTCTTCTTCCTTTGCTTCTTTCTCTCAAGTTATAACTCTCAAGAATTTTGAACTCACATCCGCGAACTAGAAGTACTATTGTATTGTTTTTTTCAGTTCATAGAAATGACCCCATACTTGAATATTATAGTCATTTTGTACATTGCGGCCATTTAAATATAAATAGGAAATTCATATAATGTTTATAAATAAAAACGAAACTTCACTTTCCAACAACAATGAGACTTCATCATCCATTAATACAGTTTAAGTATTTCGTAATTGACACAATAATGTACAGGGTAATACGTACTCTTCAACGAGACTGTAATGAACTCATAATGTTTTTAAAAGCAATCATCCCAGCCGTGTTCAGCATTAAAAGTTCCTTGATTATCAACACAAGATTTCCATAGACAAGCGAAAAATTACCAACAAATGAAAAAGTAAATGATCTATTGCAGAAATCAGTCTTTTCCGCAGCGTAAGAATGAGAGTGGAAACATAAAAAGGAAGATGGAATTTCTATCGGTCCGTATCCGATGCCTAAGGAACTGATCGGGAATGTTCAGTTGGTTTGGAATTAATCAGAAACAATGAGGCACCCAAGGGAGAGGAGCTTACGGGGCTCCAGCTCGCTCCCCACCTAGAGAAGCCAATGATACATATTTAAAAACATAGCTTTTACTAATTTTCTTAACTAATGAAATTCATTCAAATATCAATCGTTATATTAACTGTGAATCAAATAAAAATAACTTCTATCAAATCAATCAAATGAAAGAAAACCTTTGGAGCGGTATTTGAAGAAATATGTTTAATTGTTTATATTTCACGCAAAAATTACTCATAAGTATTAACGAAGAAGTTTCTTATTTAAAGATCTGTCTTTGAATAACAGTTGTTATTCAGGAATTAAATCTATATCTTCAGTATTATAGTTGTAGGAAGTCGCCGAAAAAATATTAAACTTTTACAATTCTCTATTTCAACGAAAATGAGGCCTGCGCCATTGTTTAAGTGACCATTTTTATAAGCGTACTTCTCGCTATCTGGGGGTGATATTTTAAAATGTTGGAACCATTTTTGAGAAAATTTGGAATAAGGTGCTTCATGTAAAGTAGCCCTAAAAATCAAAATATCCTTTTCTTATTCGCAGGACCTCGAGTTCGGCTCACCCGATTGGGAACTGTCAATTTTGGAGAAAGTCCTGTGAACACTCTAGGCTCTAGTGTTGACCACAGTTAGATGGAGAGACGTTTTGTCTAAAACCTTTTTTTTTTTTGTATCAAGGACCCTTAAAACTTACAGCGACCAACAAGATATATTCGAATTCTTCAGTATCAGGAAACCACAAAACGAGTTGTTTGTCGAAAAATCACCGTTTTCCATGCAGCATTCCAATAGTTTCCCTACGGTATAGTATTATATGTGAGAAAGTAAACAGTAAATATCTCAAGACAGCTGAATGGTTTACCGTTCTTCAACCCCAGCGCCTCAGATAACATTGTCATTGTTCATTTTTTAAATGAAAATGCTGCATTAACGTTCATTGCTGATATCATCATCTGAAGCTTGGAATTTCAAGAGATCTTAGGTTCGAATTCGGTCAGTGGTCGGACATTGCCCCTGCTTGGATGGGCTTTCGAGAGCCAGGGTGCTTTGACCCGACGTTTCCGTGATTTTCCCAGATTAATTTCGGTCAAATGCAGTCGAAAAATCTAGGCACACTACGATTGTTTCTTCCTTCCCCTTCTGTCACCATTACTATCCTTAGATCGAGCCACCCTATCACAACGAAGCGCATGTCACGTGATCGAGAATTCGAAAACCTTTGGCCGAATTTATGAATTTTAGTTCCAACTTATTATTTTTGAATAAGGCGTTTTCACACTAAAATATAATCTTAAAATCAAAGGATTTCTTTTGTTATTACTAAGTGATTAATTCTCTCATATACTAGACTCGTATACATATACTGCTCATGTAGTAACTATTTAATTTGAAGTTTGTTTTATTAATATGATATACAGCTAGGGATGTCGTTGTTTTGTTTCTGTCCTTTTACAAACAATTCATTTCTTCTTCCACGCAACGTTGCCAAAGCGACTGCACACCATCGCCAATGTTAAGAATCAACAAATAAGAGAATACAACAGGCAGAATTGCGATGTATTGTTAAATAGGTTTGAGAATGTGTTCTTTTCGGAGCTGGTCATTGCTAACGAACCAAACTGAATTGGTCATTGATCTTAAGAAATTTTTCACTATAATTGGATTCACATTACTGAAATCACCTCACCAATACAATCTCGAATTTTTGCTCCTAAAATTCGTGTTTAAGGCTCGTTTGAGTTGTAACATCTTAGAACTAAAGGTTTAAGTTCTATTAGTGTTGTTCCAAAAGAAGTTAATATTGATAGGCCGGACAAGTACGCAATTTTTACGCGAAAATAGGAATGTCTGTATGGAAAGAAATTTGTGACACGCATAACGCGGTCGTATTAGAAACTTTTGATGTGAAAGTTGAAAAATGCTTTATGAGTAAGATTTAATTGTCATTCCAGCAATCATTCACATTTTAATTTTTCGAGGATAGTTCATATGAAGCCCATATGGCAATTTTTTTAGAAAAAGTCTTAATTTTTTTTTTGTTTAAATAAAGAAAAGTTCATTTATAAGCATGCCAGTTCAGATTTTCATTAAAACCTACGAAATTTGAAAAATGGCGAGGGTCTGATTTATATTCGAACGTGTCATACACCTCTAATTTTGAAGAAAGAGAATTCTTTCTTAATTCAATTTTTCCCTCTATTTTAGTTTTTTTTAATGTTTTTAATTTCAAAAATGTGGTCAGTTGTTGAGTAATGACTAGTGATACTAAGAGGTGGAAAAGTTTCGGTTGATTGATTCTTTTGTGTTTCCGGGTGCGTCAACTGCTGTGATCATTGGTCCCGTAAGTGTGCTGCATGTATTATCAGGGGAGGTGGTGGTGTTCTTTCTCTGCTGAAAGGTGGGATCCTACATGTCGACTTGCAAAGTCAAGGTATCTGTCAAGGTATCTCTCACCAGCGGGACTGGCCCAAGCCAAGACAAGCTCACGACGGGTATCTCTACATGTGTGGTAGTGTAGAGCATTTAAGTGAAAAGGGGTGTAAGTAAGCAGTGCGAATAGGACAAGAAAGGGGAAGGAAAGATCGCTCGAGGTCCATGACCTGTTTGTTAGAGTAATGTTCCGGCATTTTCGATCAGAGCCACCGTCCACTACAGTTCTCCTCTAGACAGCGGCTGAATTCTACCTAGCTGTCTAGCTAGTGTCGAATATCCTGCCTCCGTCAGGACTCGAACCTTAGGACCTGCCAGGTCAGAGAAGACTGCAGTAAGAAACGTTTTCTGCAAGCCGCGCATTTCCGTCTAGTTAACGTTGGTGTTTGCAGCGGTGAGAGCGATCAGAGAGAGAATTTTCGCGGCCCAGTTTTTCGCGCCTTGTGGGCCACTGTGCGGCGGCGGTGGCGGACCGCTAGCGGCGCCGCTTCCGTTGTAATTACGGAGAGCGCCGTCAAGCGCGGTGCGACAGCGTTGACCCCGCCTCGCGCCGCAGGCGGTGGCAAAAGTGTAGCAGCGCGCGCGAACAAGGCTTAATGCCGGGCTAAGAAAGAGGGCTTTTGCGGGGCTGTAATCTGAATGATTGCCAGGCCACCAGGAATCCCAGTGAATCAGCCAAAGATAATTCGTTACATTAATTGTGGCACTATCAGTGCGTTTCTAACTAAGGGGAGATGTTCATATAGACGGCACAAATAATCAAGTGGTAAATCAACATGTCATTTTTATAAGAAATGTGGTAAACTGGTATTTGCGAAAATGGGTTTGATAGTTTACAATACTTGTAGTTATTGTTTGATATTAGTATATTGGAGTATATTTGTTGGTGATAAATGTCAATAGTTGTATCTCAAGTTCGTCGACCCTGCACCAAGTGTTTAAAAGAACGTTTATTATATTTTTTATAATGATACTCGTAAAAATAAATCATGGTCGTAGGTACTAGAATCTAGTATGACTTCCAAGATACGAGAATTTGTTAATAATCGTAGAAAATAGTCTATTTAATTATTATTCTTGTAATGCATCTTTCTGCGCAACGCCTTTGCACTTTCTGAAACACTGTTTGTTGATCTTGAATGTGCCGACAGCCTTTGTTGTGATGTTCGAACTTCAGTAATGTGCGTTACGTGAGGTTTTGAAGTGTCCCGTATTATCTACATTGTCTAACGGAGTAAGATCAGATGGACGAGTATGCTATTGAACTACATCTTTCATGTAATTCAGTTCTTGTGTAACACACTTGTCTTAAAGAAAAGAAGTATGTGTGCTTTACAAATATTACATGTTAAAATATTCAATGTCAATTTCCATTTACCAAATGTCTACGCGTCCGAACTTCTGAAATGTTCAGTGGAATAAATGGTCCACGTAAAAGTGTCTAAAAAGGACCAAAGTACAAAAATATCTTCGTTGTGTTTTAAGTAAGCTCTCCTTTTGCCTCTCGAATTGAAATTTTAAATGTGTGCGGTATATTACATATGTAGCTTTTAATATTATTAGTACAGTCAGTGTACTCATTGTACCTCCGTACCATGTCTTCTATTCTTCTTTGGTTGGGTGTATGTAGTTAATTGGCATTTCTTTTAAAGTTGCTTCTTTCAGGTATCTTTTATTGTCAGAGTCCAAACATAATATGTCTCTTCATCTCTTTCCTTAAATGTATCATCGACTTGCAGCACTTGTATATCGCGGCATCTGCTGTCTCCTTTAATTTCTTATCAAAATACGTGTAGATCGATATTGATTACACTCCTGACTAGCCACTTCTATAATTCTATATTGAAGTTCAATGTAATTATTGTTTTACTGCTTCAAAGTGTCTGTATGATCATAAATAAAAAAATGTTTGTGCTTTGAAACTTTTTTACTCGAAATATTTGTTTGTACACGTTTATGACATGGGACGTTTAGCAGTGGACATTGTGCATTAGTCATTTTCGTAGGCGGACTTTTCTATCATTGGAAATTATCAAGTGGAAATTTTAATCTTTAAAATATACAATTAGTTATATTAATTTGTGGTTCATATTATGTTCATTCACGTCTGAGTTTCATTAAAAAAACATTTGTATAGTAGACCCTTTCTTTTGTCTTGACGCACGCATCTTTAGTACTGAAATCTTTCCAATATCTTGCATGTTTGGCTAGTTGAATCTACAGCGCAATTTGCAAAGAATGTGTTGAATATTTCTACATTCAAACATTGACGTGCAGATGAAAAAGTCGACAATTGATTTATCTGCGGAGAAAGTGTGGTGTTTACTCGTACTAAGGAGATATGCAACACGCCCAACGTCCATGCGTGAAGGGTAATACTCTCGAGAGAACTTCAAAAGGATTAGCTTTGATCCCGTTATCTTTTCAATATATAGCAGAAAAAGTATTTTAAATACATTGTTTCTTGTTAATTTAAACGAATATTGTGGAGGCCTATTAAGTACAAATAACAAAATAAATCATTGTTAGTTAAAATACACTTTTGGCGGCACCTGTCATGATATCCCCGTCAATCGAAATTGAAGGAATCTACTAGTGCCTGCATATTACGTGATATGTTGAAACCATGACACATAGATTTGGAATGAAGTCTGTCATGACTCAGGTCGATTTGACCACGTAAAATCATGTACTTTTGATATAGTCATAATCATCGTAATTTTAAAACATAGTAAAACAATATTGACCTATTATGAAAGTATTTTTGACATGAAAATGGAAAGTACAAACTCACTGTTATCGCACTCTTATCGCACAATTGATAAATGTCTACTAATAAAGACAGAATTGGAATTTAGACTGGAAGTAAGTAAATCCGTAAGTTCCTAAGGGGGAGTTATTGGCAAGAAACAAATATTGAAATTAACGAAATTATCAAAAGATTGAATCCTTTTTTATATATCGAAGAAGATTCTACATTCGAATTTGAGAAAGTTATTAATTCACCCCTCTTATAATTGTAATGTACTCATACAATTTTTAAAATATGCTAAATTGAAAAACAATGCGTGTTTAAAAAATTAGAGATTTTTAATTTTGTGTTTCTAGATTCAATTTGTTTTTAAATCTAATTCAATATGATTATTTAAATGTTATTTAAAGTACATCCTTGGCACTGAGAGCCCAAGACTTATCACAGCTTCAAAGTATCACCTAAAATGCAGACACTGATGGATACTTTCAATTTTGATTGAGTAAATCATGGCTGGTATCGCTCAATGACTTTAGTACATACGACTTTAGATATAAAGGACGTGAATTTTAACAAACAACTATTTCTTTTGTTATTGGTTTTCAATGGGCCCCGACTTCAAATTTTATAAGCGTCGCCCTACATGTGACTCGACAAAGAAAGTGCTGGATACCAAGGATAACACGGACGGACAAACGGTGGACAGCGGAAAGTGAGCTTCCTCTGCAACTGGTTCAATCGCTTGTTACTTTCGCCTTCTCGCCTACCTCGAAACGATTGCGCTCTCGTTCGAGCGATTAATAGGAGACAATCTCTGGCTTCCCTTGAGATCGCTGTAACCGCTGAATCCAGAGCCTTCGATATGCCTAGTGTCTGATGCGTCTAGGCGTCTTGAATCAAGGAAAAATAATTTAAATATCATGAAATAAAATATAGATTCAAACAGGCATACTCTTATCATACACTTGAAATAAATACAAATTGATAACAAACGAGACAAATGAATAAATTACGAATATTATTTAGGAAATTAAATGTTATTTGAATGATAAAGAATTGAAGTTCCTCCATATATCCCTGTGCTTAATTTCTCTCATCTTTCTTAAAATTATTCAACAATTACGACGAATTGAGTTGAATATTATTGGCGTATCGAGCATAAATAAACACCTGGGCAACGTCAAGTAGCTTCAGCTAGTCTTATTTCAAAACAAATATGTTCCTCCATAAGTTAATTAAGTTAAATTAACTCCAGCTAAGTAAACTTTTTTATAAGATACGTATCCAGTGAGCAGATTATTGTTGATATTATGATAATATCATTGTACTAACAATATAATTTCTCTCAATTAAACATTCGCTTTCCCCTTATACTCATCCTTATCAATTCCTATTACATTTTGATCGCTCATTCTCCAACCAGCTTGAGAAATCCTGAATTAACAAAATTAATTAAAAGAACGCCCTGAGTCATAAATTAAAGGTATGTGCCACTGCTCTAGTAAAGCATTTCTCGTTGTGATTGTCTTATTACGCTGAACATTTGACGTCTTCTGAGAGTCGACCCGTTATCAGATCCTGATCGACTGCTCTTGCAGACTGGTGGGAGGCACCAGGGCTATAGAATGTGTACGATAAGGTCCCGAAGAAAATACATATTTATATTTTAGTATATTTTGATAGTTAAAATAATTATTACGTAAACTTTGTCTTTACTGGGGATTGGATTTTAATTAAAAGACATATATTTTTCTGAATCTCAGGATGAATTTTACAACAGTTTATGACCGAATACGGTATTGAAGGCAGAAAAACGTATTTTTAGTGTGCATATTAAGTCATTTTCCCCATTTTTAGTGAAATATCCTATTTGCATACATTTGTTTATATTTTAATTTGTCATATTGTTAAGGACAAAAGAATAAAAGTATATTAAAATATGTTTCACTTGACGATGTTTCAAGTGATATTGACACAAATAAACTCACAGTTACAATATTCAACGTGTTTGAAAAGTAGACACGTAACGAAAAATACTAGTTTGGCAGTTGACATAATTTATTGTTGCGCGTGGTTGACAAAACGCTAAACCGACAAAAATGGCTCCCGAGTTAAACATTACACACGTGGTCGCACATACATTTCGCCTCGAGGAAGGTAGCAGCATGGCGGCCGAGACGTCACAGAATGACGGCCATTGTGCCTAGGATGTGGCATCTCCCGGACAGCCAAGTTGTTATCGTCTTCGGCCGCGGAATCCTACACTTTCATCTGAGGTTTCATTCATGATTTCGGAGAAATTCTTCAGCACTTCCCGGGAATTGTAGGTTTATTGCATTGTTTTTCAAGTAAGTACTATACTCCCAATATGTTCTGGTGTGAATTTTCTAGTTATAGTATATAGGAGATATATATTTGTTTTATTTTTAAGATCATATTTACAGGGTGAGCCACGTAACTTAAGCGCCTCCTACAGTTTTTGAACGGTTGAAGATATTGCAAAGCATGTATATGTGCGTGAGGGAATGAGTATAATTGATACATGTGTTCATTCCTATTTTATCACTTATATTTTACGAGATACTAAGGTAAATTTTTTTCACATGGAACTATGCATATATTTTAATCTAACGATGACGATCGTAAAACGACGAATTCAATGATACACATTTTGTCATATGTTAGATTAGCATTTATTTGAGTAATTTTAATTTTTTTTGCTACTCTTAACGTATATTATGAACGTAATAGTCCGTCACCGAAGATCACGCAGCTCTACCCCTGTTAACGTGTTAGGATAAGGGAAGCTAATTGAAGTATTTGAAGATACGAAACATATTCCAAATTTTCACAAAACTGTTACAACTTTTTCCTGAACTCTTCTTTCCATCCTTCCTCGTTTTCAGTTTGTCTTAATAGTTAAAGGATTGAAAATAGGAATTGTCATTTCTATATATTAAAATAAAATTGTTTGTTACCTCAACTCCATTTAATGGGGTGTGATATAAGATACTAATGAGAAAAAATCATCCTATAATTTCATCACACACTATTCCGCACCATACATTTACTCTCCATTGACGCTGGTGCTCTACACACCGAAGCCAGTGTGGATTATCCACTGCTCAGTAATTAATGTTTCTTAAATTGAATTGGAGAAAACAAAAACGTTCGATATCCAAGAGATTCAAATTAGGAAGAGCAAGCAGAAAGGTTGCAAGTTCCGGTCATCAATAATTTTTTTTAACATTAATAGTTGATGGACACTACAGACTTCGCAGGGTTTTTAGGGGAAAATAAATTTTATTCAACTTTCTATCAAAAAAAATTTAAAGTTATTCAGCAAATAGTTATTGACTTCTATAAGTAACAATTTTAAAGTTATGAAGCATATAATAATCACTTAGGGGTAGAAAACTTTAAAATTGTTTGCTCAAGAAGTGCAATATTCTTTGTACAATCTTAATTATTTGTTCTTATTGTGTTTGTTTCAAGATCCCATTAATATCTTGTAATATGTCACCCATGATATGTTAAATGTAGTTGAAGTAACCAATAATTTTCTTTCAATCATTCAAATACGAGTATTAAGTAAGACAAAAAAATCTGAAAATGAGGAAGGATAGAAATCAGAGTTCAGGAAAAACTTGCAACAGTTTTGTGAAAATTTGGAATGCGATTCGTATCTTCAAATACTTCGATCAGCTTTCCCTTGCTCTAGTGCACTGGCAAGGGAAGTGCTGTCTGATCTTCGGTGGCGGACTGTTACATTCTAAATATCTGTAAAAGAGGAGTTGCAAAAAACCAATTACTCAAAGAAATGCTTATATTAGAACGTGTAAATCATTAGGTTTGTCTTTTTACGTTTTTCACGATAGACTAAAAAAATTGTAGTTCCATGTGAAAAAACCTCAGTATCTCGTAAAATACTAGTGATAAAATAGAATCCTTCTTCCGTGAATACATGTACCATTACCCCCACTTCCCTCATGCACATCCGTGGAAACTGCATTGCAATATCTTCAACCGTTCAAACACTGCCGGAGGTGCTAAAGTGACTCGTCCTGGATATAAGTTTTAGGTCATGAATGGTTGTATATTTCGCTCATATTTCGGTCACTAAAATCCGGGCACAAAATAGTGGCTGGGTAATATAATAAATGTGATACCCACAAAGATGTTAAAATTCCTTGGGATTCCACAAACAAATTGTACTTATTAAACAGATGTCTCAGTTATGTGTTTATCCTTCATTTAATCACACCCAGTCTGGTCAAAAGTAGGATCTGACTAAACCGGGAATTATTAGAGAACTCAGTTTTGCTAATGCCTTAACACAAACCGCATAGGATGTTTTTCCACGCTTCGAAACTCTCGACCGGGATCTAAGACGCTCTCTGAGGGTTTGAACTTCCAATGGACCAACCCACTGCCCATGCCTAATATCTTGTTCTTCCACTTAACAAATCACCCTCCCGCCTTTGCCTTAATCCCAGTGACGTTTCTGTCCGCGTTGAGAGCCGGTTTCAAGTTTCCTTCGGCTGTTTTCAGGTTATCCTCTGACCTCAATTGAAGAGCTTATTTTCTAAGTGACGTATTTCTACTTTCATTTGTTTTCTTACTTTACGTATCAATTTATTCTTAAAGCGCTTTTTCATCATACTGCCAAATATTAAGTTCCAAAATTTAGTTTCTTCTTTGTTAAACAGTATCCTAAAATCGTGGAATCTTACGATACTTCAAGTATCGTAAGATTAAGTGTGAATACCTTCCCTAGCTAAAGAATGGTATTTCAATGGTTATACGTCTGTCCGTACTTGGCGCGACAGCCCGCGAACGGGCCAGGGCCTACCATCAGCCTCGCGGCTATGGGCTAAGGGGGTACGTGTGCTTAGCACGATCGTGGTGGATCTCGTGGTTGTGCGTCACTTTGGAAGCGAGCTCTTCTGTTGTGATGGTCTTGCAATCTCTTATTTCTTTCCGTGTGTGTTCCTTGCCCTCAGGTCGGCGCTGGGCGCCAACATGTACACGTACCTCAAGTTCGGGCTGCCGCGCGTGTTCCCGCCCAGCCGCGGGCCTCGCGACGGCTCCTCGGGCTACGACTCCAGTGACGACGGCTCCCCGTACCTGCGGCGCGCCGGGGCGCACCTGCGCACGCGCAGCGACCCCGACTTCCGCAGCAGCCACCCGCCCATCCACCTGCACTACCGCGCGCACCCGGGGGTAAGGCTCCTACTTCCCTCTGCCCTCCTCGTATTCGTGTATCTTCTTCTGCCTTTCCCAGCCTCTGCGTGGGTAATCCTCCTCCTCTTTCCTCCTCCTTCATCCTCTTCCTCATCCTTTCTCTTCCTTTCTCTTCCATTCCTGTTTTTTCTCCTCTTTCCTCCTTCTTCCTCTTTTCCTCTCCTTTTTTGTTTATCTATTTTTTCTTCATTCTTCGTCTTCACTGCCTTTTCTTCGTATTTATTCCTCTTTCGCTCTTCTCCTTTCTCCACTTTCTTATTTCTTCTTGCTCCTACTCTTTCCCTGTTTTCCCTTTTCCACTCTTCTTCCTTTTCCTTCACTTCCCTTCCTTTCCCCTCTCTTCTTCCTTCTTCATCTTGCCCTCCATCGGATTCTTAGTCTCAACAATCCAGTCCAGGTTATCACTGTTTTCAACACGTCTCTCCAGTCTTGCCTGTCTAGAGGTGTTCTTTACCAAGTTCGTATTCCCCAGATGAGGTCTTTATATCACGCCAACCACCCTTCATTCAGGTGGTCTCTTTTCTCTTCGAGTGCCTGATCTTCATAGGCTGTTTCACGCATGTTTTCAAATCACCCGCCCTCTAAAAATGTCATCGTCATGCTAGCCTTTATGTTTTAATTAATTATATTTCCCCCATGATTCGTCCAACTTAAGTATTCAATTTTTCATATTCTATTTGTATTTGTTTATGTATACATTTTCCTGGAAAACTTTGCGTAAAATGAACTAAGTAAACCTTAAGTCAAATGAACCTTAAAGTTTTAATGGAAGATAAAGAATAATAAAAAATGAGACAAAATACCAAACAAATTGTAACATATGCAAATGGTTGAGATAGCAACACTAGTTTTTTTATAAGTCAGACCACTTTTTCAAAATGTGTGTTTGTTAAAAATAAATTCATGTCAAAAGATTTTTTTGATTTAAAATTTCTCGAAACGCTAAGAAAAAGAAAAGCAAAACTAATTAATCTAATTTGTAAATGAATAATCACTATCACTGTCAAATTGCATCCTCCGCCGCGCAGAGTAACTGTTAAAGGTTACTAAACCACTTTTCAAAACATCAATGCTTTAATCGTCTATGTTATTTTTGGAATTGTTAACATTAGGATTTTGGTATTGTTAACATCGATGTTATAATTTTCAACATCATTATTGAACGACATGATTGTTTTGTGGGCATACATTGTTAACAACGACATTTCAATTTTGAACATTAAAGTTAAAAAAATATCCTTGGTTTTGGGGCGATGCATTGATAACATCGATGTTTTAATTTTGAACATCGATGATTTTTCGGCGATGTATTAGCATTGATGTTATAATTTTGAATATTGAAGTGTAAAAACTTCGATGGTGTATCATTAGCGTCGATGTTTTAATTCCGAGCATCGACGCTTCGTCAGTGTCGGCGTCGCCTCCCTAGCGCGCGTGTCGGGTGTGGGTGTTGCAGCACGGCGCGCGGCCGGGGCCTCCGCCGGGCGGGGGGCCCGGGGGCGCGCCCCCCGAGGGCTGGCAGCGCGGCCGCTCCATCAGCGAGGCCAACCTGCTCTCCCAGGAGGCGCACCTGCGCCACCTCGAGCACCGGCGCAGCGTCCACGACCTGCGCTCGCCCGCCGCCCTCGCCGCCCACTACCGCGACGAGTACCAGGGGTGAGTGCCAACGCGGCTCCCGTATGCCCGCAGGGCATAGGCGCGCGCGGCCTAAGACACAACCCCCCTTGCCATTCAACGTTTTGCTTTCTCGCTCTTTCAAAAGTACTTCGTATGAAGAGAAAGTTATGTAATCGAGCGCTGGAAAGCGAGGAATTTTCAAAAGAAAAAAAAAACTCTGCCAGCAGGGTTCTAGTAACGAAGAGGTGGGCAAAAACAGATACTAAATATAGAAAAAAATCCTCTAACGCGTGGTGTATCCAGATTTAATGCTTTGTGGGGCCTTGATTCCGAAAAATTAATTGTTGTCGGTAAAACCTCTGTCTCTCCGTCTGTGGTGAACGCTAGCGTTAAAATCTTTCAGCCGATTTTCCCCGAAATTGATGTTCTCCGATCAATCTAATCTCTCGTATCTTTGGGAGTTTGTTTAGTAGGTTTGTGTAGTAGTATAACATCGCCAATGACCTCTGTTATTGCTAAAGCAACCCAAATTTCCTAAAATTAAAATTAAAAAACAACAACAAAAAACGCTATTTGTCAGAGGAAACGAGGAAAAGTCGGCGTGGAACAATATTTTCAGGAAAAATGTTTTACCACGTATGACTGTGGAGCCTCTTTGAAAATATTAAGGGGGGCCACAACACCCCGCTGGCCACCCCTTTGTGCGCACCTATGCTTCAGGTCAATGTCTGTTCCCACTGCAGTGTCTTGAATCTGGAGATGCTAGGAGTGGAGTCCTGATTGATTTACCAGGGTATATTTTTATGATTAAAAAAAAAGAGGGTTTAAAAAAAATACCCCGTGACTATTTTGGGGTTTCTTTTTCTGGGAGCATCTTTTTCTGGGAATGGCTGCTTGACATTTATGATGGGGAAAATCCGCATTCCGACTTGTCACCAGAGCTCATGTTCCAGCAAGGGAGGAACACTGTCACCTTTAGAATAGAACAGATACTATGGATCTAATGACCACAGCAGCTGACGTGCCCAGAAGCATCAATTGATCAATGCTTGCTTGCCCAGTCTATATCAATGCAACACATCAAAAACCAATCTCAATAAAATACAAATTGTTAAAAATCAGTTTCTCAGAACAATAAACTAAAGAAATATTTTTTTTCAAAACATATGACTTCATATCACAAGTTGGTCCCAATATTTTTTTGTTTCAAAATACCTCAAATACCCTCCCTTTCTGCATTCAGACTTGGCAAAAATCCCAACAATGTCAGAATCAAAATTAGTTCTTTCCACATTTCATTCTAAAAAAATTCAAAGTGATGCAAATCAATTCCAGTGAGGCAACATATACATTTTTAAACTTATTCTATATGAAGATGATGATGATTTAATTTTTGAATCATTGTTTTATTCAATAGTCTAAAAAAGAGATGTGGATTTAGCTTGCTTGATTCCCTATGTTGGAGATTGAATAAATGGAAGTGACCTTGATGATGAATTTTTATTGACCTTTTTACTACTGTCAATTTCATCATATATATATTTCCAAAAAATTCATTTCTTACTGTAATTTTAATATTACAGAAATTTCACTTTCATTTATCTATATTTGTGTATTACAGAACATAACTCTTTCTCTAAGTATTTGAAAAGTGTATGTGAATTACAGGAGAGAAATAGGAGGAATTAATTATTCAGAAACTTAATTTGTTCTTTCTGCTTATTATATTCAAATAATTACATAATTATTTTAGTAATATAAAAAAATTAAATTGTTTAAATGAATCAATTTTTTGCCAGATAAACAAAGGAAGTATAAAAATGAAAATATAATTATTGAAGCTTTCATTAGAAGTACACAGTGTAAACACATGGAATACATTTATTAAAGATTAATCTGATTCATTACCTAACTTTCACTGATACTGGACTCTTCACACAAACTGCCTTAAATTTATTCCAGAGCTAATGAGCACAAGAATCAGTTCCTTTTTTGAAATTAATAAAGGAATGATAACAAATAGATATTAAACTATTTAAATTAATAATAGAACTGCATGCTGTACAGACTGACCTTGTCACTGACTTTTATTAAGTGCAAATTATTCTACTAGCCATTGAATCATTGAATTTATTACAAACTTTTTCTGAAAACTTACTTTAGTCTGTTAACATTATTGGTCTTCTTGACTTCACTTCTACATTTCAAAAAATTGAATTCATGAATTTGAAACTTAAAAATTTTTATTTTTTCTCTCAAACATTAAGATTTATCAGATTTGAAGGAATGGAACCATTCTCAAAGTCTATCAGCAAGAAAGAGAAAATTTTCTCCAATGCTTGAAATATGAAAATGGTTTGAGTTTGTGATAACATCCATCTCTGAAATATTTAAAATTGACTTCACACATGAACTTCCAAATTCCTTGTTTTCAGTAGGCAGATAGGTAAGGACTAGGTGGAAATTTATTTTATTTATGGCAAGACATTTATTTACATGAGAGCAATTACATTTTATTTAAGACCAAACATTTAGATGAGCCTATGTGCCAAGAGGACTTTAAGCCTGCTCATAGCCAAAAACAAGATGGAAATGAATGTACAGTTGATCTGAAGGCATTAGTAACCTGAATATCATAATCTGGTTTCTCTGATCTTCCTATCCACCCATTGACTCATTACCGAAGTGAATTCAGGGATATCCAAAGTATTTTCAGTTATTTGAAGTGAACTTTGATAACATATGATAAATTAACTTTTATAAATTTTTTTGAAAAAATGCAAATGAAAATTGTATGCTATTTATTTATTGCATTCAAATTGTGTATAAATTTCTATAAAAAATATAATTAAGTCTTATAAAATTATTGAATGAAAACAATTGTTTCTGCTGGTAAAATAGGAAATTTAATCCACGCATGCTACCCATAATGTGTTAAAATTTTACATTTAGGGGATGTGATAAAGTGCAACTTTTAATATTTTCTGTTAGATTAAAATATTGTTAAGTACATACTGTTAGTTAATATTAACTAATCATCCTACAGTTAAGCTTGATGACATATTGTTAATTTGGTTGGAGACAATTACAACTGAAAAAAATTATATTTTAGGAGAGAGGATTAATGATTTGCAAATATTCAATATTGAGGTTTAATTTTACTTTGACTTGGCCATCTCATGTAGGTTCCGCAAGGTGAAGAGAGCAGAAACATATCTAAATTTCTTGGCATCAAAATGCATTGGATATTTGGATGGTTCAGATACAAACATTTTTTTTGTAAATTGCAGAGACCGAAAGTCAAAGTTTTGTGTTACTTGGAATTTAGAAGAAGACCAACATGAGTATTAAAGTATTTTTGGATCCAAATGCATCAACACTTTACATATTCTAGAATTAAAGTTCCTTTGGATTACATTTACATAGGTTCTTTTAGGAAAAGCACCTACAGTACACACAATACATGTGATGTCATTTACGGGATGCAGTGTTACCGTCATGGTTGTCATCGGTGGCAGATCCTGGGGGGATCCCCTCCCTCCGAAAAGTCTAGGGTTTTTGCTTGTTACCTACTTTTATTTGGTAAAATTGATTTAAATATTTATTTATGTTAAACTTATGTAATTATTTAAAAAAATAATATTGTATAGTATCATATATATGATAGTCTATTTCCAAACCAACAATATACCATATTTGCCATTGAGCTCCAGTGAGATATGCATTCCTATTCAAAACTAAGACTGTCAAAGCTGTTAGCTACCGTTTTAAAACATATCCACTTTCAAAAAATATTTGGAACAATTGACTTAGTTAACCAAACTACCATTCTTTTAACACTAAACAATACTAATGTTGGTTTAATTCAGCAATTTTTTCCTTATTTCTCTCTCTCTTTTTTTTTCCCCTCTATATTTCATAAAGTAAAGACAGGCAGAAAACTATTCTTAATTAATTTGCTTCTGAAGCTTTTTTATAGTAATAAAATTTCATTACTATGAAACTGTTATTTAAATCATTTCTTGGGCAAATTATATTTCTTCCCCATTCATTGCCATAATTGTTTACTGTTTTTTTGACAGTAAATAAACTAAAATTAAAGTAAACTCTAAACACGTGTATTCATTCTTTTCTCCTTTACTCAAATTCCTTGAGAATTGTCATCCATTTCTAAACTAGAGAAATTATGGCCCCCTTCCCACCAATTTTCTACAATGACGTCTTCTTCAGAGAATGTTTTCTGACATGAGCACACTCATTTTTCACTGCACATATCTTATAAAATTATCTGCACAATGTACATGGAAATAATTGCAGACGTTGAAACTTACAATTCTACTAAGTTCATAAAATATATTGTGTATTTTATGTTCTAACAACCATACTTCTTTGATACCCAAAGAAAGTTCAAACATCTCTTTGCTCCTCTCCGAACAGACCCTTTCAGTTATGAGGATCATAGAACTAACTTAATATTCAATTCAGAAAGAAATTGATTCATTTTTATGTGTATAATAAATTTCCTATTTTGTTCCCTTGAAGTGACACGAATATAATTAAAACAATGGTAGTTTAATTTTTATTTGTTTTGTTTATTCTGGATTCATATCTCTAGTTCTGGATTTTGGATTCTATCCACTAAAGTCAAAAAATGTTTCCGAGATAAAAGAACATTCGAAAGATAGTTTCCTGTTGCCAGTTGCAAAATGAGAATTGATTTTACTTCTGTATCTTCCATTATAAATTCCTTTTTCCATTCATAATAATCAATATTCATAATAATCTAATAAGTCCTAAATGAATTACAATTATAAGTTATGTTAGGAATAAAGACTGAAGTAGTGTGTGTTGCAATCTTATTAGCAATTCTGTAACATCGAGCCTGTAGTTTGTTTGCCATTGCAAATATATTTTCTGTTACTCAAGAGCAAAGTATTTCTAGTTTTCAAATGTTGCTATCTACACTTGGTTGGACTCTTTATTCATCATTCAACTGTATTTAGTTAAAAGGATGGGAAAGGTTTTATGATGGAGCTCAAGAAAACTTGGAAAACCTTGTTCTCCATATGTCACATACACTTTTTATTGTTTTTGATATAAATAAATCAAATCAAATCAAATGAAAAATAATTTTAGAGACATCAAAGTTAAACAAATTAATTTATTTCCTATTTACCTCTATTGACATATTTTAAGGTATTTAACAGTCTTCATATTACTTATTTGACAATTAAAAAGTTTGCTAACCACAACACAATTTAATTTTTTCGTTGGGGAGGGGGAATATCTTGAATATTATTTTAAATGTTGTTCTTGCTTTATATTTATGTTTATTGTAAATATGTTTTACACAGTTTAAATTATAATAATTATTTGCTTTTCTTTATATTGAAGCTTCACAATCCTAAACATATTTTTTAAACTAAGAATAAGAGTAAGTATCAGATAAGTGTAATGTTCATTTTTGATTTTATTTTACTTAATCTTGAGATTTGAAATACACCAAGAATTTTTTTGCCTCTTTTTTTGATTAAGTCAATAAAAGTTTTAATTTTTTAAATGTATGTATATCACTCTAGTGCACACTTTTATAATTTGTCATGATCTTATTCAGTTTTGTAATGTTGCATTTACCATGTGTTTTTGTTTCAGGGTGACAAATCCAAGGAGACGTATTTCTAAGGCTGGTTCACATGCTTCATTGGCTCACAGTCGGCGAAGTGCTGTGCCTCACAGAGAAGATGCCTCTGCAATGGGTTCCCATTTGGGTCCTGTCTCAGAAGTTAGTGGACCTACTAGTGTTCCTCCTGGAGTACCTACAGTGCCAACAGGGCCACGAATGCCCTACTACACTCATCTACCTGACCCTGGAGATGCTGCTGGTGTTTTTAAATACCCTCACATTCAGGTTTGTGAACATTTTTGTTTAAAACAGAAACAAACATTCTATGTTATCATAAACTTGTTTATAACAAACCCAAATATGATTGAATTTACATTAGAGAAATGTTATTCCTTAGGTGCGAGGGTTAGAAGTGGAATCTAGTTCAAACAGTAAGCTTTTACTATTGGCTGGAATATCCTTTGAAGCACATGGTGGAGAAATAATGGCAGTGATGGCTACTTCTGGTGAGTAATTTGGGTGATTTGAAATTAGGCTAGTATTTTTGAATTGATTGTGAATGTTAAATTTCGGGGTAGAAATTTAATTATAACCTGACTTTCTTTAATAAAAAAAATAAATAAATAAATAAAAATTCAGATTGGATATTTAGATGTAATTATATGCAATACATGTAACTTATTTCGAATTCCAAATAAAATGTTTTCCAGTTTGATTGCAATTGAATGATAAATTGGGGAACTGTAAACAGGTTCTTACAATATAAGATTTTAAAGAACACAATATTTCCTTCTTTATGATTTTCCCATTGTCACTGGGAATGCTCATTTCCTATCCAACTGTTTTAGTGATTAATCTATTTGAATGAAGATTTGAATTTGCATAATATCTACATAAGCTTTCAAAATGTTATAATGTTTCCAGAGGAAGAAGGTACAACACTACTGGATGTTCTCGCTGGCCGATCTACTCGTGGAAAAATTCGAGGAGATGTTCTCCTCAACGGACAGTCAGTCCGTTCTCAACAGTTACGTGATCGTGTAGCATATGTACAAAGTGACAGTCACCTTTCACCTGATCTTACAGTTCGGCAAACATTAAGTTTTCACCATCACCTTCGGAGATCTCCAACTCAAGCTGGAAAATTGGACACCAAGAACAGGGTACTTTTGCTTTCTCTTTCACATACAATGATTTTGAATATGACCCTTCTGTGCTACTAATAAATTACATTTACAATATTCTTCAGATTAATGCATTAGTGGAGGATTTGGGTCTTGACCAAGTACGTCACACAAAAGTTGGAAGTCTTACCACCTCTGAAAGACGTCGTTTAAATGTCGCCTGTCACTTACTTCTTGACACAGACATTGTAGTGCTTGATCAGCCTACCCATGGAATGGATATATTTGATACTTTCTTTCTTGTTGAATTTCTTCGCCAGTGGGCTGGTGGAAATACAGTGACTGGCAGTATGTAGAATTCCTCAAATATAAGTGAAGAACCTCTTAAAATAAATATAAAAAAATAACTCAATTTGAATCAAATTTGTTTTCAGTGACAATACCTGGTGTGTCAGGTGGGCGCATTGTAATCTTGACTCTTCATCCTCCCACATATGAAATCTTTACAATGCTATCCCGAGTTGCACTAATTTCTGCCGGCCGACTCATGTTCAGTGGTCGACGAAGAGATATGTTGCCCTACTTTGCATTAGTTGAATATCCTTGTCCTGCATACAAAAATCCATCTGACTATTATTGTGAGTAGAATATATTGTAAAAAATTTGTGACTTACAATTAAAGAGAAATAGTATTAATGATCACACTGTTTGCTTTTGCAAATAAGAAAAAATATTTATATTTATAACACATTTTATTAGCTGTTAATTATCAGGTAGTATGTAAATAAGTAATAATTATAGAGTTAATAATGATTTTGCAATATATGGTGCATAACTGTTGTGGAATTACTTCTTTCCGTATCAATATTTTATTTATTGAGAGTTTATAAAATAAATTACATTTTCATAAATATTTTATTAAATAATTTTTCTAGTGGATCTAGTGACGCTGGATGATCTATCTGCTGAAGCTATGTTAGAATCAAGTCAGCGTATAGAACAGTTGGCTGAAGTTTTCCAAAGGCGTCAAGAACCACTTTCTGACCCAGGTCCACCTATTGCTTTACCTGCAAAAATACGACAAGCAAATATTTTAACACAAGTGTTCATGTTGATTATGTAAGTATATCTTGGAGAAAAGAAAATGATATTATCATATTACAAATGAAATTAAGTGAGTTTCATGAAAAAATGGTCTTGTTTAATCGTTATATGTGCTTTCAATGTTTTCTTTGCTTTAGGCGAGCCCTGACTTACACACAACCATTGAGTCTTGTTTGCTGGCTTACCAGGGCATTGTTAGCAGCTGCAATGTCAGTAATTGTCGGAACAATATTTTGGTCAGTGCCTACCACTGATCCATATTTTGTTCAAAATGACAGGATAGGATTTCACGCAACTATGGCATTTTTAGCACCTTGGCCAACTCTCCTTTTGCTTTCACTTGGTGAAGTACATCATGAACGCTGGGCTGTGCATAGAGATGTACGAGATCGTTTGTACAGTCGCTTTTTGTACATAATAACCAAGGTATGAAACTACAATTACAATTAAATGTTGTATTAGGTGTAAAATAAATTGATAAAAACTGTATATATTAATTTATCAACAATAATATTAAAATTTGTTAAACGATAAATTGTTTCAAATTATTTTGGTCTCTGTAGATTCACTTGAAATGTATTTACAAGTCACAACAAACAATGAGCTTATAATAAATCAATAAATACTTTAAAAGAAAAGTATATCATTAATAAAACAATTTAATTTGTCATTATTTGTAATAAGAGAAGCTGAATCATGTTAACTCAATTTTTCTCAGATTACTTACAATTTGCCTGCATCTGCTGGTGTTTGGTTGGCATATTTGGTACCTGCTTACCTTATGTCAGGTCTTCACATTCAAGGAGAAGATTATAATGCCTTTTCTGTTTATGTTGGTACGTAAATTTGACTACCGTGGTTGTAATAAAATTCATATAATGAAATATGTATAAATTTCATAATAACTCGATGTTTTCTTTGTTTGACACAGGTCTCATGTTGTTGTATCTTCTGAGTATGCAGATGATGCTTACTGCATTTGGTCATCTTCTTCGTTCTTATAATTTGGCTGCTATATTAGCAGGTCTATTATTCACAGCATTAGCCCTGGTGTCAGGTTTCACTGTTCACCAAGCTGATCTGGGTTTCTGGTGCCAATGGTTAGATATTGCATCTCCTGCACATTGGATTCTTCCTGTCCTTGTTACTCGTGAATACAGGAAAGATGCCATTCCTACAAATTTTGCCACTTTAGCATGTCGTAAGAAACAGGTAAGAATTCTTAAGGTTAATTTATTCTGGGTATTTTTGTTAACCTTCAAGGAAACTTGAAGAAAATTTCAATTATCTGAATCTATTATAGTAGCCTAAGAGAAAAAAATATTTTGAAAAAAATTGCAATTTTCCTAAGTTCTTATTATGATAAATTGACCACAACTAAGTTACCAGAGACGCTTCACTCATACCCTCATAATTATCATGCTTTATTGAATTCTAGCCAAACATGAATTATTTTATCTCCTCAACCACATTTTCATTTCTTTCAGGGATTTTTAGAATAATGCAATAATTCAAATTTAATTATTTTATGTGTAAACTGTGAAGCCTTGACCTTATCCAAATGAAGCAATAAAAAAATTCAGCATTTTTGGCACTGTTTTTAATAAGAATTTCAAGGAGAGCAAATGTTTATCCAGTTACCCAGTCATTGAAATGATCAAACATTGGATTAAACAGAGTTTAGATGATGGCTAATTTTTAATGTATTTGAAATACTTTCAAATTTATACTCAAATAATAGATTCCACAAAAATACACTCTGAAGTTCAAATAAGATATTTTCCTAAGTTCTTTTTGTGATAATTTTATAGAAAAATCCATAAGTCATGATGTCTTTGATGAGAGTAAGAGATTCTTTAAATTTCCGTGAATTTATTTTGAGATTTATATAATTTGCTGAGCTTTCAGATTATTCCACTTCTTCCTTGTTTGCATACTCTGCAATGTTTTTTTTACACATAGATGAAATATTACTTTGAATACTTCTGTCATAAAAAGACAATTTGGTAATTTTTATTAGTTTCTTTATTAGCTCATTTACAGGCTAACACAGGAATCTCCTGATGTTTTCAGAACAACTTTTCAGCCTAATCCTTGATTTTGAAGATTTACCTACATCAAGAACAGTTTCTACTTGGCTGCCTGGAAAATGCTGCATTTAGACACAGATGCCAATGTTTCAGCCATCCAGAAATGCATTTTATTCTGAGTAAGGTCATAGGATGATGGCTGAAATGTTGGCACCTATACCTAGGACACAGCATCTCCCAGACAGACAATTAGATTCTGACTCTGGCCATGGAAGCCAGTGCTTCCATCAAAAACAGATGTTTTGGAAGGAAGACAAAAACATTATGTATTCTTTTCCCAAATTCAAACTGCAGTAATAATACTCTAAACTATTATTTCATTAATGAATTAATAATTCATTGTTGGAACAAAGCATCAATTTTTCATTAGTAATTAGTGTATACTAAAACCAAAATTGAAGAATGTGCTTTCCCTCATTAGAAAATGATTCCATACATTGAGAGGGTACAATGGGTACATCAACTTCAGTTTTGTAATTCTAAACAGCATGATTGGGTTGTACAAAATAGATACTTGTGGCAGTTTTGCAAGGTGTGAAAATGTAAATGATATTAAATTTGCATTGTAACAACACTTTTCAAGTATAGATACTTTTACCAAACAAATTTTCCAAATTACAGAGAAAGACCCAAAAGATATTAATATTCATAATTGTTATCAATACATCCTTTTAAATTTGGAGATGTGTGAAACAATTATTACAAGGAGTTAGGATGACAGATTCACAGATTCCTTGGTTCAGGGAACAAGACAATGTCAAACAAAAACACATGAAATTCATTGTTCAGTATCTATTCCTAAAATAATTAAATTCCTGATCATTTTGAAATAAGCTCATTTGTCTTCCAACAACATCAGCCAACATGGTCAGCCCACAGAATTTTTTAAAACTTAAAGTTTTATTTACTACAAGTGTTTAAAACTTCTGAACAAAATGTCTTGTGGAGATAGTAAAACAGAGATCTTTACATACTATTATGAAATCAATTTATAAATAACTTAAATATTAATGTTTCATTTTTTTAATCTGATGATTCCATTTTTAAAATAGGCTTCAATAATATTTGTAGTATAATTTGATAACTTTTTTGTGAATTCCAGGTGCAGCATCAAGACATAATTGTTCAGTTACCATGTCTGCCACCAAACACCACAGCTGCTCAGGAGTTTCTGGGTCTCTTAACAGATCCCCACTTGCCACCATACATGCCACCTCTTGCTGCTTTTGTCTTCTGGTTCATTTGCTTCCTCGTAACAATGGGAGCCTTCCTAGTCTGCCGTTATCAACCACGCCCATCACGTAATAATCCCAACAAGCCATGAAAATCACAGATAGTGATGTAGGTAAATATATTTATATGAAGTAATTAATTTCAAAGAAACTACAATTTTTTGGTACAAAAGATAAGATGGTCCCTTAAACTACAACAAAAAACTGTTCATTTCACATGTTACTATCATTGGTTATATTTGTACAAAAATTCTGGTTTCTATTACTTACTACGATAAACCCTTGTTAATACAAATTCAAAGTGACCAAAATAAACAGTCTTTTTGCTATAAATATTTGTGTTATTAGATTTTTATACATAATATCCATATTTCTAGTTTTTCTTGCAAGGACACATATTTTGTTTGTGTTATGGCAAATTTCATGTTAAGTAAGTGCTAACAAGAGTTTACTGTATTGTGTAGAAGTTGCACTTAATAAGCGATATATTAGGAAGTTCTTGGTATATTTATCCAAGCAAATTGGTTTTTGGTTATTGCTAATTAAAAAGGCAAAAACTTATCCAGAACAGATGATTAGTATTCATACATAAGCCATTATTCTGTATTTAATTTTTCAAATCATAAAATTACCTATATCACGTCCATAATGGGGTAATGTCACAACTAAAAGCTTCACTATTTGAGACTGCATTGAGGAAGGCTTCATACCCAATTGATCTGCTGTTGGTTCAAATTCAGTCAATATGTTTTTCAAAGACATGATTTTGAAATTCTTATTTCTAGGCCTTCAATTACCAATAATCCACTTCCTTTTTAGTTAATGAAGTCTCCCATTAGAGTTGCAATATATTTTTAATATTGCCAGCATGACTTCTGCACTTTTTTAAGGAAATAATTTTAATATTACTATTGGAGACTTTAAAAAACATTGTAATCATAGAAATGCATATGGAGAGGGGGACTGAAAGTATTGAATGGGATCCCATAGCTACACATCATTAATCATTTTACTTCCATAAATATGATCAAACAAACCAATTCAACCAATTGATGAATCTTCAATTAATTGTATCATTAAAGTTATAGTTTAATTCTTGTTGGAGTATGTTTTATTGATTTCCTAGTAAAATATCATAAGTAAAAAAATTGAATGAAAACAGGGGCCCAGAGGGACACAGAAATGTTGTCCCCTCTCTGCACTTTATTTTAGTGTGTGCACATCTATGATTTTTGTAAAAGATTTTATTTCATCAAAGTCTTTTTTTCTCTCTCCTTTAGATTCAGAAATTATAAAATATGAAAAGAAGACACAAAAAGCCCTGAATCAGAATTGTGAATTTAAGTTGGAATTTGGATGAAACATAAAAAAGGCTTGAACCAATGTATTTTGTTCAGAAGATTACTTTAATGAGAGACAATTACTTTAAGAGTTTTACAAACACAAGAATTTGATTTCACTTAGTTAAAAGTGAGTACTTTATTATTTTTTCTTTCAGTTTTTCCAAGACTAATTATTCTATAATGCCACTGTGATGAATAGAGTGCCTATAACTTGTCGTTAAGAACAATAACATTTGATAATAAAATGAATATGTCTGGAAAACCTGGTTGCAGATTCGTAACTTATATAGAATAAGATAATTTTTAAATATAATTGTGTTTAAAACTATTTTTATTGGAATGTATTTAGATACCAATTATTTGCTCTAAATTATATTCATGATTTCTTTGTAAATAATTGTATTTTCTTCTATAAAACAATTACAACTACAAACTATTTTATTAAGTGTCATTACATAAAATTGACATGAAATAATGATATAAAATGTAATTCTTATATACTTTAAGAAATCTTTGTCTTCTAATGTATTAATTTTATGAAAACCAGTATAATTATTCCATATGTAATTTAAGTTTTATGTTAAGATTGGGCCAAAGTTGACAAACATGTGGATATTGTTACTTTTTACCTGTAACAATGTGCTATATAGTGTGTGAATAGTTTGGATACTATTGTTCACTTTTCAGTATGAATTGTTATTGAAATATGATTTCCTGTAACATAAATATTTTATATGCTAATGATTGTATAGTACCAGAGTGTAAAATATTAAAAGAAAATTCCTTTATAAACCTTTTATTTCTTCCTGATCCCAGCAAATCTTTTTCTGTAGTTTAGCATGGTCTTTTCACAGCTCATTCTTGTGATGTGATTTGAGAGAAAGTTTGATGTTCTTCAAAGTACTACTGATGTTGTCTATTCATAAACAATCAAAAGTTAATCATTATATATTGTAGTTATGACAAACTAGAGTATTTATCAGATATGGGTGACCAAGACCGCAAAGTGCTATGCTGATCATGGGTTCGAGTCTCACCTTGGGCATGGTTGTATTAGTGTTCATCCTTTTACCCCTCATCATCACCATATCACTTCATTTAGTATACCGATACTCCTAACATTAATCAATAGTGGTCGCTAATGACTGCGTAGTTAATGCAACCTTAAATAAACAAAACAAAAAACAAAAACAAAAAATATCATGACCCTCACTGAGCACTTTAACATTACTTCAATAACAACAAAAATTATTGTTAAACAAAATTAACATACATACAAAAATATTAGGATTCACTTCAAAAGTGACCTTCAATATAAGCAACTTCACTGTTTAAAAGCAGAGGGGTTGTTCAAAATAAGTGGAACACATAATGAATGGAAAAATCGTTTATTTTTAATTTTCAATACGTAGAAAATTCAAGACAAATGCGTTTTCAAGTGCAAAAAATGTTTTCATTTATACATCTTAATATTGAATGGCTCAATAATAGTTTTGTAGGATGAAAAGGCACGGGGAGAAGAAGAAATAAATTCTAATGAATACTGAATTATAATGAATAAAAATGAATCAGTCGTTCGACTTTCTAGAGTTTAACTTGACAAATTATACTACACATTAATATATTAAACTTTAGTTTGGTTTCTCTATGATGAATTAGTATCAATAAAAAAATTAAAATGCTGTTTCTGGTCTCCTTGTCTTTTAAAAAAATTTCATATTGTTCATTGGTTGCAACAGTGGCACAACTCAAAAAATCAGGTGTTGAAATAAACGAGTTTGTAGTTTTCATCTTGTAATGAAATGCATCATTCTTGCATTCACACTTCTGGCATTTGGTAGTGAAATACTTTTCCCTATAAGATACTTGCTAGAAGGTACACCAATCTGCAATTCTGGAGAGAGCACTAATTCAAAATTTCTATTTTGAGTTGCGCCACTATTGCAACCCAGAAGAGATATGTCTTTATTTTCAACATCATATCATTCTAATGTTCCACATCCTTAGGCTTTTTATTCAGCAATAATTTCTTTATTTTATTGCAACTTGTGCAAGTCAATTTTCAGAGCAAAATATTAGTTTAAGAAAAACTATTAAAAATATTCTAATCGGAGTAAACAAATCTAAATTTTTAGGTAAACAAATCTAAATATTCTAATAGGTAAAATATTCTAATTTAATTCCAAGATGGTTTAAAAAATTAAATTTAATCTGTTCATATGAATTTGCTACAGACAAACTATAGTAAAATAAATTTCATGAAATGAAGAAAACTTGTTTTCTTAATATATCATCCTGAGTGTATGTAAATAGTATCTGGGCTCTGGGGATGCTAACTGTAGCATTAGGTCTTCAAATATTCCTGATATTATAATGCCTTTGGATTATTTTTTGTTGTTGACTCTACTATTTGTTCTTATGAATAGGACTACTATGTATGTTGTATTTTTGCAAGTGGGATTTGCCTAAATGACTTAAAACAATGCTATTCAAACAAGTTTTTTTTTCCATTTTAAGTAATGTTTATCCACAAATTCTTGTAAAGAATGTCTTAGCAATTTCATTGACCTGTTATTTTTTAATATTGATTTTAATTGAAGAAGTCATTATTTCTTAAGTAGAATGTTCAAAATTAAATCGAGCCGAAAGTGACTTGCACATTTTAAATTACACATAAGTTACTAACAAATTCAATAAAAGTGATCTCATTAGAATATTTTTCTTTTAAATAATCCCATCATTTCATTTTGCTTGTGGCATGATTTACTTTAAAATAATGTAATATTTTCATATTAGGAAGTAATGTTAATATGAATATTAACTTCGAGGAGAGTTTCAGCAGAAATAAAAAATTTAAGATCATACTAAACCGCCATGCGGAGAATGGTTAAGAATCGAACTCGAGGGTCTCTCGATTCCTGTATTCAAGGTGCAATAAAATAATATATTAAGTAGGATAATACAAAAGTTTTAAAAATCAATGCCCTGATAATCATTTATTTTGTAAGGAAAGAATGTACTCTTGCTTCAAGGTTCTGTCGTAAATTTGAGACAGCTAGCCATGAACGGGAAAAATATTGACGTGCATTGATCCACGAGGCAGGTAGCAGGCAGCGTGAGCGAGCTCTGTCTGTAGTGAGGGTAGGCCGCGTTTTAGTGAATGGGAGAGAGCTGCATTCATAAGCCAACGAGTCGATACTGAACCGTAATAGTTGAAAGAAGCTCCCAAAATGCCATCAATGGTTTTATTTCTCGAAGTACTGGAGACAAAATCGGTTGACATAACCCTAGCTACAAATAACCTATATTTGTTTATTAAGAACCGTTTTAAATAGTCATGAACATAATATTATGTATAATGAATTCATCCATTAATACAGTTGCACATTATTATGTATTGTTTACTAATCTCAAATGTAGATTACCTTATTCCCACAGATTTTTTCTAAAATTGCAAACATGTCTAGTTTCATCCCAGATGCATTGACCGTTGTATCTCTTCAATGCATTGGCTGACGGATGTATTTACCTGCCCTTCCCACTCGCTTATGCTGGCAGAAACAATTGCGATCACGTGTCAATGCATAAAGAAAAACTACTAAACCGCTTTCCGAATGAGCCACTTTCATTCACGTTTCTGGCGCTTGCGATAGCATTTTGTGTTTAGCTTATGTGAATGAATTGTGTGTATCTCAGCCAATTGCAATGCTTGAAAACTCACTCTAGTGATAGGATTACGTAGCACAGTTTTTTCATGACTTTCTTTGTCGTCAATGTTTTTTTGTATGAAAATGTATGAAGCGATCAAATTACAAATGGTGTGTGCGAAATATACGAAAGTTACAAAAGATAACAGTGGAAATATGTTAATTGTAAACAAATAATTTAACATCAAGATGTTAACAAAATGTAAATAAAAAAAAGTCAAATTAGTTTCGTTAATGAACTTCATTTTGAAGATTTAAGTAAACGCGAATGTTTTTGGCCGAATGTTTAGTATACAAATCACAACTACATAATTTCTACTGCTGAAACAATCGATCTTCTTACAGATATGTTTAAAATACTTCAATCGCGTTTTTTTCTGTGACGTAATTAATTCTGACACCCAAATAACCAATTGTGAAAGGTTCCTGTCAATGATTTGTCATAATCTCTTTGAATAGCCGGAGAACCTTGAGGTTTCCTACATTTTCAAAACAAAACAAAAGCTGATTTGATGATTTTGGCGATGAATATTTAGCACCATAGGGGCAGAACAGTTCATTATGTTATTTTTGCGTTGAATTTTTACAAAAGCATGCTCGCTGTCCATTCAGTAAAATAAGGGAGTAACTGCCGCGTTCCTCCCCCTCCACCCACCGCACACAACACCAGGTCAGCGTACAATCGTACCCTATGGATCTTAGTCAATGAAGTGACGTAACGAGTTCTCATTGGCTGACGAGGTAGACCACGTGATCAGAGGAGTATGGGCGTAGAAAGGAGAAGTAACAGTGGTGGGGAGAGTTGCCAGCGAGAGGGAGGGTAGAACTAACAAATGAATGTACGGGCGGGTTTTGTTGTTGGAATCTTCCAAAAGCGTAGGTGAGGTAGGGTCGTGCTGCTCGGAAGCTGAGAGCGACATTGTTTGCAATGGGACACTGCAGGGTGCGGGGCTTCCTAGTATAGCACAAGATGGGAATGAGTGCGTGCGCGTGTGAGAAAGGATGCGTGTTTGAGTGAACTCGTGCAGCGGTTATAACGACACCGCAACAAGCCTACCGTGCATAGCCTAAGTGACATTTCGAGACCGGCGCGTAACGTGAACATTGTACAGTACAAGATATCAAGCGGGAAAAGAAATCGTATTCAACGATGCCGTCAGATGAAGACAGTGACCGCCTGACTATGATGGAACTGTGTAAGAGTAAAGAATGGTTGTTACAAGAGTTGCGTTCGGACCCTGGAAGACTTGTGATTTTGGATTGTCGAAGTTCAAACGAATATGGTGAATCTCATATTCGCAATGCTGTTAATTTCAGTATTCCAAGCATTATGCTACGGCGGTTAGCTGCTGGCAAAATAGATTTGATGTCAACTATAAGGTGTCGTGAACTGAAAGCTAAAATTTCGAACGCTTACAAAGAGAGTGTATTTGTTGTGTACGGTGATTTTGTTGTGACGGAAACTCAACGAAGTCAGCAGCCAAGCTTCACTGCCAGCGATACTCTCCATGTCCTGGCCAAGCGCCTAGCCCAAGATGGCTGCCAGGTCGTGTGTTTGGAGGGTAAGTCTTGCATTAAATATTATCCTGTGAGCTTTATTTTTCATCCCCTGTGTATGTGATGAAATAAAAACATTCGCCCCTTAATGATCTCGACCATTAGGCACGTGTCTTGTTGATAATAACAATATTGCAGCCTGTTACGACTTGCGCGAAATTTAAAACCCACCAAAATCTTTGTTCTCTACTGTTGTAAATTGATAAACAATATTTTGCTGCAAAGGCTGTTATTTTATCGTTATCAATTGAGAAAAGATATAATGTGTTATTAATCATCCGTATGATGTCACATATCTCTTGTGAAAATTACTAACAAAAATTCTAAGTCAATATTGACAGTTTTTCCTCTCCCATGTGCACCGTCGGCTGTTCCATTTTTGCGGTAGGGGCGCGAGGATTGCAATGTAAACCTTACGATGTGCATTAGCGACGACAGTCAAAACAGTATTTGTACCTCTAAATGCTCTTGTTTTTTAATCATTCATAGAGCTGCCATACTTTAGTGAATGATTAGGTGACAGTATCGATTAAAGGCGTTTCGACGTGTTGAGAATTCTGTCTGGTCCCATTCATCAATTTCATTCATTCTTCTCTGAATCTGATTATGTTTTACATTGATCAATGGAAACAGATACTAAGATTGCTTTATTTGTTTGAGCTTTAGCAGGGGAGAGCGTATGCAGTGATATATAATATGATTTATCATGTCGGGTAGGAAAGATAGGGGCTTGTTTTGTTTGTCATTCTCAGGTTCGGCTGATATTCTTTCTATGGAAATATTGAGGTTTATTCAGAACTTGTTTTATTGAATACTTGTCATTTTCCACGTATATTGATGATGATTTAATTTATATTTTGTAAGATGTGAGAGGTGTGTAAATGTGAGGAATATTATGAGTGACGATTTACCTGTGATTTTCGCATTTGTGTCCGAATCAACATGAATGCGTGAATAAAAACAGATTCACGATTTTATAGAGACAAATAATTTTTCTTCAAGGGAATAATGTAAAAGACCTATCTAATATTAGCAACTTGAAATAAAGTTTGAGTAGTCTGATCATTATGTAATTATAAACAAAATTATGTAACTAATGTATAGTGACTTTTTCGTCGAAGAATCTGTACTATTAAGCCCCTATTGTCGTTATTTGTTGAGTGTATTGCTCAGTTAACTTACTTGTTTATACTCAATATCTATATAATTTATACCATTGCATTTAGAGTTATTACTGTATAGTTAAGTAATTGGTTAAAAATTCGTTTTAAACCATCAATTATTTCTGCGTTAAGTATTTTTAAAAATTACACGGAAACGTAACATGATGCGTGAAGTTTTTTATTTTTATTTTACCTTCTTCGTAATTGTATTGATTCATTTTGTAGAGTAGGCTTAAAGCATAGCAAGGAAAAACTTTCATCTTCTTTATATTTTAACTAGAAGTTATCGTAATCAATAGTTAAATGACCAGACTTGTAATTAATATCTGTATATGACTAGTAAAAGTCAAAGGTTGTTTGTTTACATTAATTGATTAATTTTACTCGTCACTGTGATTTTTTCTCCTGTGCCTCAAGATTTTTATTAGGTACCTCTCATTGTCTGATGTTAGTATCCTTGGACAATCATCGGTTGGTCGCAGATTTCTATAAAACTGTTTGCACGTGAACCTATTTATGAATAAAGACTTATTTCCTACAGCTTTCTCGTGACAGGGAATTGAACTGGGGATTTCGGTGATCTACTTGAAAGCTGTACACATTCTGAAACTAGCGCAGAACGAAATATAAAACCCAAAATAAAGTTTTGTAAGTCCTCACCGCATGTGTTACTTCAAATACAGTACTAGAAAAGTAATATTTTTCATATTGACTAATTGTTTCGTGAGGTCCCTTCAACTCCTCCCCCACTAGGAAAGAAAAGGAGGACTGGCGAACACGGGTCGAACACACGCGAGCGAGCGCGTTGAAAAAATCGATATTGTATTGCAAGAAGAAAAACTATATGTGTTCGCAATGGAAGGTAGGTGATAACACCAAGAGTCGCTCGACCGTTCAACGCTAATTCGACTTTTAATCATCAACTTTACAGAGCGAGTCATTTCCCTCGCAAATGATTGCGACCGAGCCCCTGTAGATTCGCCCCCCCCCCCCC
>BOPP01000125.1:1138399-1154102 GCA_017312745.1 Gryllus bimaculatus | reverse complement strand
AGCACATACCCCAGCGAGCGGGGCGTGCAAACCTGGCTTGCGCAGGTTGTAAATATCTAGTAAAGTATTCCTTTATGGGAGAATACGCCATATTTACGATCTATGCAAACCACAGGCTCCTCCAATAAGGAGAAAATACGGGTCCCTCTGTCCGGCAATTGGCAGAAGCCAAGCTTGCGTACGGGGTTTGCCGAAAACCAAATAGACCGCCCAGAATTAGGTTACAGCATTGATCTCTATGTTTTCAAATCATTTTTATCGACGGTTTTAAACGGTTGATATTTTATTTTTTTAATGTAAAAGTGTCATTATAACAAAAACCTGCAATCATTTTCAGGTATCCATAACTTTCTTAAGACCTAAGAACTCAGGATAATAAAAAACAACACCTTGAATTTTCGTCGATAAATGAAGATTATGTTTTTTTAACAATGAAGTCAAATAGCGTTTTGGGATGATGTTGAATTAATGCAGATGATTTAATTAACATTGGTGTTAAAAATTCATCGACCAAAAACCATTGATGTATTAAAGTTGGTTTAGGAACCTGTAACATTAAATTCGTGCGCAACAAAATTTAATATGACAATGGCCGCACCTATTAATTTATTATTCAAATTTAACAGAAAACAAAGTTATCTAACGTCTCCCTATCTGCCAAATACAGGAACGATAAAGCAAATACCAGGCCATTAGGATCATCTCAAGCAGGGGATTATAGTCTGCTCTACGAAGATAGAACAAACCGCGTTCTTTTCGATCGATTACAAAAAGATATTGTACCATCAGTTATTGTTTTTTATTTTAACTTTCTCAAAATTGTGTGTATGTGTATCTTTCATCCACAAACAAAACATTGAAAACTTAAGAGCACCGAATCCAAAACATCGGTTTCGATTCATCGATTTTTCTTCTGAAATATCGAAGTTTTGAAACCATGATATCGATGTCCGCATCCTAATCTCCTACGCTCCCACTGGACGGGAAGTTCCTTGCGGTTTCTCGCGCGGAGTTTTTGGTTCCGCGTGGGTCGGTCCACGGCGCTTTCGACGGAGAGAACATGAGTGGACCCATCCTCTATCCGGCCGGCGGGCGGGCGGGCGGGCGCGGTACTTGCACGTCGCGCCGCGCCGCCGCCGCGCCGCGCCTGGCCGCCGGTCTTACGTGTCCAGGATGGCCGTGTAGTCGTGCGTTTGCCACCCGCGCCACGCGCGCGCCGGAGGAAGAAAGGGCTCTTTGATGACGTCCCCGCGAAACGAACGAACCAACCGGCGTGAAACGGAGCTTCCCTCGAGCATTCCGCACTTGCCTAGGCGTGCTCGGCAAGAGGGGGATGGGGAGGGGGGTACTACAGTTCTGGGACCACTTTTTCATTGAACTTCTCGATCTCCGTGTGATGATTTACTTGCAGATGAATAAAATGTTCTTCAACGAGAGGGAAATTATAACTTTAACGATATGATTAATGAAAGTAATGTTAAAAATGTACACAGTTGTCAGATGGCGTAGAGAGCCTCTTGCCCAAAAGCGACTAACAATTTCCCAAATTGTCAAGTTAAAAAAAGGGAAATAATGGATTGAACTTATTAACGAGAATAAAATGTTTTATTACGAAAAGCTTCGTGGCTCATTTAAAAATTTGTCATCCCTTTCTGCACACGCAAGAGGTTTGCTGTCCATGTGAAGGCGACTCCATACATTCGGCATTCTGAGAGTAGCGAGCCACTGCACGCCCTATTTCAAGCAGCTGATGTGCTCGGAGAATGTTCGCTCCCTTTGGTGTGTTCAAAAGAACGACACGCGGTGGGTCGGGCGAGCAGGTCGTCGCAAAGAGCAAGTGACCCTTTCACACTAGTCGGGGATTCGGCGAGTAGTCGCTCACTATTGGACAAATACTGTCGCCTTTAGTCATAGGCCAACTTTCCGTACCTATGGGGCAGACTTAATTTATCCAAAAATGCTCCTTTGATTTTGTATTGTAGCGGACCGCAAAATTCCAAAAAACAGTACAGCAGACTACGAAAAGGAGGGGTTCGGAACTTTTGATTTTGTTTATGCTGGACCGCAAACTTCCCAAGAGGAGCAGCACCGGAACGGCGTTCCGGCACCGGTGCGCCCCTGGAGCGAATTAGGCTGTTACGCAGGTGTATTTATTCTCCTCGTAAAGTAGTAGCAAAAATATAATTATATACACACGTTCTAGGAGTAATTATGGCATTAATGTTAGGAATGTAGCTGTTCATTGCACGCTATTTCAACTACATTTAATTTTACATAACTTCTTCTGTGCTTCACTAACTTGTTTCTAATTGGGTATTTGGAATTACGCGTTTGCCCAGATTAAAACATTGACTTTGATCTTCTACATACCAGTTACTATTTAAAACGTTTGCCGCCCAATCGCCAATACAATTAATTTCTTAGGAACGTCTTTGATGTGAAATTAAGGGGAAATGCGTTTCTAATGCAACAAAGAATCGTATCGAATTGTAATGAAATTTCAATAGTTCCTTGAACATTATTTCGCTTTAGAGGTTTCCGTTTTTAAGAGGATAACCTTAATTTATTTTCATCGTTAGCGTTCAGCTGAGGATGTAAAGGATTCGATAAATTTTCGTGCTTGGGGCTAGGATTTAAAGAAGTGTCACATTCCCTCCACCTCCGCTTCTGGCGTTCCAAAAACGCCTCTACCTCCATCACCCTTTTTCGCGAGCGCGTCGGACATCCGTCCTGTGCCGCGCCGCGCCCATTGTGAGGAGCGCGGTGGCGTTCCCAGAAAATCCCGCTGAGCCCACGGAGCAAGCGGAGGTCTTATCTCGAGCTGCTCCGCCCCGCCCCGCCCCGCACAGCGCGTCCCGCTACGCGAGACTCCCTCCGCCCGGGAAGGCCTCCTCCCCCCCTCGCGCCCCGCCCCGAGGCAGCTGCGGGCGCGGGCGTTGCGGCCGCGTGCTTCTCACGCGGCACCGCGCCCGCCTTCCACGGAGATAAGGCGGCGACGCGACGCCGACGCCTGCGAACTCACCATCTGCCGCCGCCCCCCGATTCGATATCGCTTGTCGGCGGTTACCGTGGGGAACTCCGTGCGGTGCCGGAGGCTTGGACTATCTCTTTGCAGCTACTGAATATATACAAAAAAAATCGTTCGTGAGAAATAGTGGATGAGTGAAGAAAAGTGAAGTGTCGATGGCTCAGTGGCAACACCGTTCTCTGCGGCGTCGCAGACCGGTCTGAGGGTTGGTGTCCCAATGGTGGCGCAGTTTCGACACTTCCGGCCTATGGGGTCGAGTATAAGACACTGTCTGGAGGATAATAATAGCTATGACAGGCACTAATCCTAGTTTTTCGTGATTTTCTCGATCAACACTTGGCGAGTGCCGGAGCAGAAACCTAACGAACGGGCTGTAGACTGTGCTTGATCTTTCCTTTTTTTTCTCCTATCATCTCGCCCTACCCACACTTCTGCTTACAAGTACGACACTATTAGCTCATTCACCCTGAAATACTGAATTCTCTCAAAAATGAAGTTTTTGAGTCATGTGAAGATATATGTTAAGAAATAGTAAATTCTTGGCGGTGCGTCTCTTGCGGGAGACGCCGTGTCTAGCACTTTTCAGTTGCAGTTTTCATGATAAAGTGTGTTTAGGTTACTGCCGACGTATCGCTATCCTGCAAAAGGACACATTTTTAGATGTCACTTTTTGTGTGTGCTGACGAAGTGTGTTTATTTCTATATAACATGCTCATCATATGCGCTATGCGTAAGTTCAATATTTTCAGCGCTTGGAATAGACAATCCCAATGGGGAAAGTGCCAGAAACTCTAAGAATCACCTTTGAGAGAAATTTTTCATCTCACATGTCGTTATGTTGGTAATGTCTTCATGTGTCTCAAAGCAAAGTATTCCACGAACAAGCTGATCTATGACTCGATTCAAACGTTAGAATTGTACTTGTTTGCATTATAGTAATAGGGAAAAAACACATGTGCCACCAACGATTTGTTTCTCATTTTCCTATTAGACACGTCTCTATTTAATTTTAAAAAATCGTACTTTAAACCTTTGTTTCAATTGAGACATCCAATTGTATTGCAAATCTTTGTAAAATTTTTTTAATAATGAATAAACATGCTTATTTAAGTATTATTTAATGTATTTTTAAATAATAAATTTAATTATTAATACACTTTTTAAATATACTTAAATCAATATTAATTTCTTGCAACGTGAAGAAAATAGTTGCCATGACTTAAGTGGTAAACGTATGCATGTATTTATTTTAAATATCACATGTCCGTATGCGAGTGAATTTGTATTATAGACAGTAAGATCATTTTATGGGATATGGAGAATAAAATGGTTCATAAATTGAAAAGGTTTTGTTAACTAATTCAAACTCTCTTCCACTTATTCATGCCTTGTGGTTGGACCTTATTTAGTGCTAAGTGGTCGTGTATATATTATTTCTCGTTGCCTGCAGAACATGAGGCACCTGTGAGATTCATCACGTTTCGTCATGAAATTTTTCACTGCCATTTCCACATTTGAAGAGACTTCGAGAACCTCTGTGTTGTCACAACTCAATTCTCTGCTACCGCTGAACTTCTCAAAAGAGACGAGATGACTGTGTATCACAAATTCGGAAAACACGTTTCAACATGCAAGGGCGACAGCAGTGTTAAGCTAAGCCATTCAAGAGAATTCCAAGAACGCAAGGAATTTGGAAATGCCATCACGCCTTTTCTCCGGTTGAACAGGTGATTACGTACTAAATACTTTTTTGTAGTCTCGACGAGGTGTACGCGCTGTTTCAAAGAGTGGAAAACCCAAATCCGTTCCCAGAAGCCTCTACAATAAGCTGTGTAACCTCTACCTCGTAAGTGTCTGTCTCTGCAGTAAGCTGTCTTCCTTCCCAACAAACGGGATTGCTTTGTCGTCCTCTGCGAAACTGCCTCCATCCACAATGAGCTTGTCTTTGGAGCACTGCGCGTTAAAATTGCAAGGCCTTTTGTGCGAATAATGCTAGTATTATTGTAAGTGGATAAGAAAAGGGATTTTGACTTTTATGAGCGGGCAAGGTGCAGAAGGTACAAACCTAATTTTATTCAAGAGGATCATGAAATGAAAAGAGAAGTTAAATCTAATCAATAGGCAATATGTTCAAAATGTGTAATGTTCAAAATTAAAACATCGAAGTTAATCGCTCCCAAACCAATCGATGATTTTAAACATCGATGTTTTTAAAACCGCATCAGCAACTATTAATATTGACGAGGGGGGTAATTTGACGGTGGTCACGTTTATAAATTTTTCATTCAGATTTAACTGACCAAATTAAGTAAAAATATGATCAGGACAATTAACGAGTGTTATTATCTGATTGGGTAATTCATAAATGACGTAGACTTCAATAACAGACGAAACCTTTACTTTAATTATTTTTCATCCCTGGTCAACTTTGCCAAAGAATGTCCAATTTATGGATATTTCAAAAGTGTATAATATTATATATATATATAATCTATATATATATATATATATATATACTATATATACATACATACCTATAGTTTACTCTGCATGACCGCTACACAGGAAACCGCCGACTAAACAAGTTGAGAGATCGCGAAATAATTTAATATCATGTAGGACGATATCATTGCAAGAGGCAGTGTCGAAGACATTTACAAGTGGGACAAATGGTGGTAATGAACAAATTGAGGAACTGAGCGCATGGGCAGAACCAGAGGTAGCCAAGCGGTCCCTTTTTACGTATATTAATATCTATATTACTAATTTTTATCATTAACATCTTTTTTAAATGTATCAACCACGTGAAACCATCTATGTTGAAAACTCATCGATGTGAAATACATTGATGATTCTATACAAACATAGATGTTTTGGAAACGTCGACATGGATGTCGCATCCCTGCTTGGTGTGCGGGGGCTGGCTGGGCGCGGTAGCGTGGCGCGACGGCCTCGGCTCCGCTACCTGCGCCCGCCCGCCCGCCGGAGGCTAATAAAGGCCGGATGCGGTTCTAAGAACCTCCCGGCGGCGGCGGCGGAGGAGGAGGAGAGGGCAAGGCCGTCTGAGCACTCCCTCGCGCGCCGCCGCTGCACCGGCTCTGGCCGACCCCCGGCCGCCGGGGAGGCTCGGTGCACGCGGAGGCAGAGCTCCCCGCGCAGTGCTTTGCAGCGCAGTTCCGTGTGGCCGCAGTAGTGCAATGCCGCCACACTTCCCTGCTGTGTAGCCATCCCTATCCTTTCGGACATCTATGGCTGATCTGTAAAATAGAGAAAAAGAACAAGGTCAGGATAGACAATAGCCGTTCGGCGCGCTTTTGGCGTTGTTTACCGCAATTTTCATGCAAGTGTTGGCGTCTCGTCTACTGCAGCATACGAGTATCTCTCGGGCGCTTGTACGTGGCCGTGGGATCTGGCTCGTACAAAGATAAATTTATTATAATGTCATTATTTGACGCATTTATTTTTGAAAAGAAATTTTTAGCTAAGTTTTTAAAGTGCTCATCGAGGAGCTGTAGTTTTAATGCAGCGTGTAAATCTGCGATTCTAATATACATGGCGGAGCTCCCGATCAGGCCGTGTACCGTATTCCGACCGGCTTCCCGCGCTCAACGTTTCATAAGCCGTTTACCTGCCTCCCCCAATAGCATAGCACGACTCCATGCCTTTCTATTTTCCTCAGTGTGAGGATTGGTTTCTGCGTTTCCTGTAGTCCGTTTACCATCACGTTAATCGATTTATAGTTTGTCTAATTTTATATTTTTTAAAGAGACATTTGCAAGTCGTTTTAGAGCACTGCTATATGTTAAAAAGCGTCGCTTAAAGTTTGTGGAACAAAGCATGAAATCTATCATGAACATCTTCTTACCTCGTTGGCTCAGCATACACAATTCCGAAGATTCTGCCACGTTTATTTGTGATCGAACTTTTCTCTGAACTGGTGCGAGAACATCATCGCTACATATGAATGCAAACTTGAGGGAAAAGGTTTACTCCTTTCGAAATAAAGTATGAACGAAACGGGATGCAGTCGGGCTGCGCCCTCTCAGCTATGGAACCGTGGAAGGGGATTAGCTGGAAAGCGAGGGACGAGGGAAAACTCACTTCGGGATGCAGTCGGGCGATTCCCGCCTTCGCCGTCGCCGCTGCACCGACGCACGCCGGCTCCCGCGCAGCCGAAGAGGCCTTGTGTGCGTGAAGACGAAGGGGCCGAGCTTAAAGTAATACAATGTACGAGACCTAACTCCATGGAGTATTTGCTTAAAAATTACTATTGCGAACTTTTTCTCTCGTTCACTCTCATTTCCAGTTAACTTCATAAATCACGCCAGGCATTCAACCATTCATTGAAACTTCTTAATATTTACAATAACGCGCACATTCCCTTAAGATTTCGTTTCCATTATTTTTACATCTTCTTTATTAATCATTTTCTCTACGAGAAAAATTTTCCATCTCTATGAAAAAGCTCTTAAAAGAAGACATTTATGTTCCAAAAACGAAAAGTGAAAATATCAGAGAACAAACGCCGCAAGAGACGACTTATATGTTGTTTTATAGAATTTATTATTTTGCAATTTATAAACGGATTCTATAATGTATCGCTCCCAGTTGTGTACGTACTTAAGCACATCGAAAAAAATCCCGTAGAAGAGAGGATTCAATTGACATTGAATACTTTCTTTAATGCCACATTAATCAGAAATCTAGTTACAGAAGGTCGATTTTATGATGTATAATTATCATTTTTATGCAATTTGAAAAGATGAAGGCTGTAAAAGTGCTGAGGTTTTGAATGAGTTTAAATCTTTAAAAATAAAGATATAACTGGAATGATCCTTTGAAAATTTTGAAGTGATTATAAAAAATGCATTTCAGTTAAGGAATTATGTGCGGCAAAGAGGTGAATTAGATTTATGGCGGTATGTCAATCAAATGTTCCAAGATATGATGATGTACAGATTCAAAGATCACTTAGAGATTAGTACTAGGTAATTATTTACGTTTAAATATTAATGGTTACATAACTATAGGAGCCTCGTTCTGGATATAATTGCCTATTTGGATTAAAAATAAGAAATCATGAAAAAAGGAAGAAAGGAAAAAAAATAATAAATGTTAAGAATAAAAAATCACAACATGTGACATATGCTATTTTATCAGCTTTAGATTCTGCAACTGAACATACTAACTGTGTTATAGTTATTGTATATCTAATCGTACTAAGCAATTATTTACTTTTTTTATTAATGTGTGCCGTCAGAGTGAATTAATGTAAGTCTAGAAAATTGAAGCTCAATTATCAAACAATGTAAATAGAGAACATTTATCTGTCTACAGATAACGTACGTTAACATTGTAATCGAAACGCTTTTCTTACACGTCGAGCTGTTAATTAGGGGGTCGTTAAAATGATAAGGATCATTCTCTCTCTCAGGATCAGCCTCTTACTATTGAACGCTTCGAATGTTCCAATGAGGTGAATGATTCCGGTATGTGAAATTTCCTACTTGACAGAGAATTAATACTTTACGTTGCACTTCTAAGACAAACCCCACCGTGTATAATGTAATTATTGAGTTAATAAACAAACAGCAAGTACATTTTGAGCGAAACCAAATGTTACGAATATTTTGATGAGTGTGGAGGTTTTAGAGCATTAATAATTGCATAACAGAAAAGTGGAGCGGAGTGGCAGTTGTTCCCTGGTCTCCTCTTTTGCAATCGCCACTACTCAGGAATATTGTAAAGAAAATCCATTCTGTTTCCGTTCCACAAACGTGTAAGTTTCACCGAAAACGCCAGGGAATGTCAGTTGGTGAAATGTGGCCAGCCTGACTTCCGCAGCGGCGCGGCGTCGAGTCCTGCCGGAGAGTCGGTTTCTAAAACAGGACACACGCGCGCGCGCGCGCGCCGGGGACGCCCTCCGCCCCCGCCGCCGGCGCCGAGGTCACAAGGGCGTCACTGCGGCAGCGGCAGGGCCCCCTCGTTCGCGCCGGCTGCGGCAGCGGCCTCCGACGATGACGCCGCCGCCGCCCCCGCCGCCGCCGTCACCGCTTTACGAGCGCATACGCTCTCACTCGCGGCCGCGCCGCTCGTCGGCCCCGCAGGAGACAAAGTTGGATGGGGATTCGGAGAAACGGGACGGCCTGTTTCGCGTGGGCGGAGCGCTTCCCCGCTGAGTTGCCGCCGGCGGCGGCGGCGGCTGCGTTGCTCTGTGCCGCGCGGGGCTAGCAGCTCCAACGCACGTACTCAACTTCGCTTTTGTGAGGACGAGGGTTTGTGCTCCGGGTCAAAGTGGGCTCGTGCTTTCCGACAGTTCTGGCATGACTTAGGGAGGGGGGGGGTGAGCGGTAATAATAATATGAAACGACTCCTAAAAGTTTATTCCAGCCTCTTCACACACTCTCGGATTCTTCTCGGTTAGTAGTTATAATAAATATCAGACCGAAACAAGACGGAATAATTGCGAACAAATTGTCGGTTAGAGGATATGATTCTCTGCAAATAAATAAGATATATCGCCTTTAAATGTTCAAAAAATAGAGAAAAACATTCTTATTAAAGAAATATACTAAAGTAAAACGATTACATTAAGAGTTAAAATGAAAATAAAAATATTATAGAAGTTAGCATAATAATAAATTCGCAAAAGTTCAAATTTTCAATCTAGAATTCCAGAGATTCCAGCGTTCAAATTCCAAAAGTAGTATTGTGTAGGTGTGAAGCTCTCATGCGAACTGCCTTGCGAAAGCGAAAAACCAATTTGTTTGGTCGCTGCGTCATCGGAGCGACCGACGTTGAAATTTCATATTTGCAAATACGTGGATTAAATATATCTTACTTTTTATGTATTATTGTTGCATTATTCTTTGTAACAACGAAATCTGCCTGTCAAACATGAAACTGTTACGAGGGAGAGTCGATTTCGTGCGGAGAGAAAAGTTTCTAACACGCGGAGTTTTCCAACTTAATTTCAGTCTCAAAACTGCTTGTTTCTTTAATAACTAGAAAATTCAAAGATTCTTTAAATACGTGATTTCCCAAGAAATCAAGAAAGAGAACTTCACCGATTACTTTGATATCGTAAATGATGAAATCAAGAGGGTCGTGTGAACCATTCCCCTTTCATTTAACATCGTCCAAACGCCGCACCGTAAAATTGCGATCTTAAAGTGACATAATATGTTCCTGCTTTTCTTACTTCCTACTATCGAACACATGCTAGATTTGCATCTAAATACAAATCTTACAAGATGTTTACAACAAGCAAATTTCTGATATTTAGTTCTCAATATAAACTTACTCCGTCCACTTTGATTATCTAAAATCAAACTTTTCGATACTGAAATCACTTTCGTCATAATGTTTAGAACACATCTGTAAAATTATTAAATGCTATAAATCATTGTAAACATCAACCTGTTACATTTAGCAAGATAGACAAATTAAAAAAAAAAAAATACATGAATCCGCTTTCTGGAGAACATGGAAAGCCGAGAAAAGTCAGAGAATTTCATTGATCTAAACGTCAGGGGAAAATCAGGGCATTTGTAGAAGAGTAAGAAGAAAGTAAAATTGTGAGAGTGTTATGAAACTAAATATTATGCATTAATACTATTAATTCACACTATAAAACAACAAACCTTTTTGCACAGTTTTTATTTGGTGACCAACTATTGTTAATTGTACTTTGCCATAGCAAAATTAGAGAGCTGATTAATTAGTATTTATTTTTTTAAAAATATTTTCTTTAAGTATCGTGGTATTACAAATCGTATCAGGAAAAGAGTTGAAAATGACTGAAAAACCGAGAATAGTCAGGGAAATTTGTTCAAGGAAACGCTGGCCACCGTGTCATTGTTCACTAGAATTTTCACAACAACAAAAAAAACTAAAAAGAAAACTAGGGATAAAACCTTTTGCGACAGTCTTATGGTAACAAGACGTCTTAGGCCACTTAATTTCGTAACTATTACTCAACCAATACGTTTTATTAACTCGATGCAGTACATTCTGAAATCCCTTCTGCCACTTGCGTAGTAGCAGCAAGCAGGTACTTCGAACAATCTGATGACGAGTTTGGGCGTCGCGTCACCGCCATAAAACCAACCAACACTGGCGCCTTCCGCGTTCGTCGCTCGCGGAATTTTCTGCGTGGCGCGAGCGACGCGAGGTTGTTGGAAGCGTTCTCACGGGCGGGCTGCGACTGCCGCTCGGCTGCGCGGTTTACAAGCGCCCACTCGCCGCGCCGCGCCGCGCCGCGGCTCCTCCGGAAGGAATGCGGGCTTCGTGGAAAGCTCCCGTGCGCCGCGTGGGCTGTAGGCGCAGCGCGCGCAGGGCTTCCGGGACTGTTGCGGTGTGACTGGAGGTGTCGATGCGGGATATCAGATCGGATCGCAAATAGACTCTCCTTTTTTCTCGAAAGAGGAAGTTCGAATATACGAGATTGCTGACAGTATGTGCGTTACTTCATACAAAATTACGTTAATACGTATTACATTATTATTATTGTTATTATTATTATTATTATTATTATTATTATTATTATTATTATTATTACTCCTGTGTTGGTCGCTAATTTGCCAGACCTCTATGTTAGATCTGATGGTTTCAAATTGAATTTGTGAACAGCACTTCGTACTGCCGACCCGTACATCCACTTGCTGTTTTTTCTCCACGCCCAGCCAGGACAAGCTTTGAACTCCAGCATGGGTGGTAGTGTAGTGCTTGACAGTGCCATGTGTTAGGGGAGACGAGGAGACAATGATGAATATCGCGTGCGGTCCATGTCCTGATTGTCAAGGTATCGGCATTCGCCTGTTATTGACCGGAGAAACCACGGAAAACTACCGACAGAACTGCCGGCTACTAGTATTCTCTATATCGAGGCCCAATTCGACACATCTGCTTATCTAGTGCCGAAAATCACCATCGGGTCTCGAAGCTCAGGCCCTCCCGGGCAGCAACGGAAACGCTGAGGCCGCTGAGGCATCGCAGCCTGTAAAATCGCTTCGTAGCTGCTACCGGGGACCTGCTTCCATCAGAGAACCGGTCGTTTGGGTAATTGTGTGGCTTCCGGGCGTCGATTCCAAAGAGAGAATCGAAGGACGCCGCGGCGGTCCCTGCAGTTGCCATGGGGAATCTGTTGCGGTGGAACGCGGGGCGGGGCGGGGCGGGGCGGTGGCTGTGGCTGTGACTGGCCCGGGCCCGCAGGATCCGGGAAGTCTCGTGCTGTCGATGGAATTGCCGAGGAGAAGGCAGTACGCGTGACTGTTTACTTGCAAAGGGAGGATTGCGAGGATCTGCTTACGCACGCGCTGAGGGAATTCCGGGCTTGTGATTATTCCCTGAGGATGTGTGTCTTCGCATAGTGTTTATGACGACGAGTTTCTTTGAGTCACTTGTTTCGTCAAGGCGAGAAATACGAATCTGTAAGATGTGTTTTCTCAGTGGTATTTTGTATAAAAAAAAATATAAGCCAAAACCAAAACAAATGAACAGTGATTTCTCAGAAGAATTTCATCGTGTACTCGTCGATGCGCTTTTATAGGAAGTGATGACAAAAATAATTGTAGATTCATAAGACTTTCAGCGAAAAGGTAAAGGAATGTCGTAGTTTGTGGAAGCAGCTCGTTCAAAGGATGAATAAGAAAATATTTTTGCGATATCTTCCCAGCCAAAAACAGGATACGTTCGATATCCGAGAAATAAACTGAAATCGGCATTACTTTTCTTACTTAAGAAAAATATGAAGACAGAACAACGCAATTGTAATTTAATTTTGTCCTTCTATTCCTAGAAATGAAGAACAACCACTTTATCACAGAAATACTATGAATTTCATGTCGGTGTAATCTGGAGTGTAATAAAATGAGATAGGTATTTACACATTTCTTTGGAATACATCGTAATGACCTGTCTATTTATATAAACGAAGTCACAAGCTACTGATTTTGATCTGCTGGCAAAATCTTCAGACTCATTCTTCCACGCTTACTAACGACTTAATGTTTCGATGTGAGGTTCGTATAAACAGCGCAATATCACGTTTTCGTGCCACGAATCGTATATCCTCTGTGCAATCTTCAGCCTGTCCCATTAACAGAATTATCTGTCTTTGATAAGTCGGGCGACAATTCTCGAGAGGCCTCTAAGTGCTGCTGACGCGCGACCACCGCACGACGCGCGCCTTCGACTCATCGAAAGGAAAGCAAATTGCTAATTGGCACCCAGGTCCACCTCCTGACGTTGTCAAGAGCCTGTAATTCTGTGAGCGCATCATCTTATTGGCGTAATTCTCAGCCCTCTTATTGTGTCTCAAGTGAATAGCGGAGCTAGTTGGTTTTTTCATCGTGATATTCCCGTTATGTTCAATTCGTTCGGAAACATACGTTATGTGAAAGAAATAATGACGCAAGACTATTGATGGATGTCGTGAGACGGGTGGGAGGTTATTTCTCTAAACAGCACATTTTTCTGTATTAACCCTCATTGTATGATACTTTCAGTCAAGGAGGATCGTTTGCAGAAAGATGTTTTGGCTGGGGTTTATAGAATTTATCTTTTATATTGACGATGAGTTTTTGTTTGGTTGAATAATTCGGGTATATAAATACGACGTTTTGGCACGACAGTGCAACTTTTAAAATTATGTCGTTTCCGTTCAAATGGGAAAAATATGTATTGACTTTAATGATCCTCAGAATGAAGTAGCTTGTGGTAATATGTTTTTTTTTTTAAACAATAGTTAAAGAATGAAAATGAGAAGCATCGCTTCGTAGAAAAGTCGTGGCTTCCCACTTCTGTAAAATATTCATACCCTGGTTTTACTTCTGAGGAAGTACTTCACTCGCCTGAAGGTCTCTTATGGCTGAGGTGAGATTTCGTGTTCTTATGGGCGCTTTGGTGTCCGTCCGTTGCACCTTATGGCCTCGTCGTAGGGAAAATAGCAGATCGGAGGGGCCAGGTCTTCAAAGCCACAAGTGTCCCACAGCGCTGTTTTTGGTGGGTCTAGCTATCTTGAAAAATGGCAACCTATCAATAAGACGTGATATAATAAAGAACCAAATCAATTATGCCTCCTTCCAAATAGTTTATTGCGACATTTAGAATTATGAAATGCTTCGCCAAGAACGCACTACAGTTATACTTACTGTAAAGATTCATAATTGTTTTCAAACCGTAAGCATGACTATGTTTCCATGGTACCAATACTCATACTGGTAAATCGACTAAAAAATGTAGGTACTTCAAATATAGATACATGGATGTTTTAGAACCTTATTGAGATATCGCCTACCTACTTGGTTCAGATCGTTGTCACGGCAACTGCCGTGCGCGGTCGTAGGTTCAAATTCTGCATAAAATATGGAGATTTTTGACGTGTAAATGTGGCGTGGAAGAGTGTCAAACTTCAAAGTATCCTCTAATATCTTTCATTAACTCATAACTGCTTAGTGGCGTAAAGCATCAAACCAGCTGAAAGATCGATAACTAATGAACAGACCGCGATATCTATTCATTATCGTCGATATCAGCGGAAATCCGCAATTGAAAGTATATGGATGCACCCAAGAGTACAATGTTGATTATAGAAGTGACCCCACGATTTTTGTTTCAGAGGTACGAAAAGGAAGATTCACCATCGTGAATTCTGATGTAGGTAATATTAACAAAAAATGAATGGTAGAGTGATATATTATTAATGGTATTTTGTAACTCATTCTGTTTGGCGGGCATATGAGTTAACAGAAAGCGAAGAAAATCAGTCATGATCCCCTGTCATCTAAAAACAATATCCAAAACTACGTTGATAATCTGATTTAACATGAACCGTACCACTCCCGGATAATGAAATTGACGTGTTCATATCGAGACATCTTCAACGTAAGAAGAGCCCTTGCTGAAATCGTTCATAATTCATTTTGATGATTAAAGTGGAACGGAAGAATAAAACTATTAAAATGAGTAAACCCTTTTTCAGACAAGCCCCTTTTTCAGATAGTAAATGTCGATATAATTTTCTGCAATTGTTTTAATAAAATTATTAAGTCGTATCGAGTACATTAATCAAATATGTACTTACAATATTTTTTTTATACATGCTGTATCATTTCGACTGTATTGAATCTGTATTATTGACGGCCCGGATGTTTGACGTTCAAATTATCGACACTCCTTTAGTAGAAATGAAGGACTTGTGGCAGTATCAAGACCCGGTACATCAAACACTAGAAGCCTCCTGCTATTCGTAAACATTAATATTTCTATTTTTGTGAAAGTGTGGCTTATCTTGTGACTGTGCATGACATATGAAGAGCTTCGCCAGAAACACTACGAGACACATTTCGGCCGAAATGAAAAGATTATTTACAAATAGCGTGGGCCTTCTTGCGGCAGGTGTGGCTTATTTCATTACTGCTCTCAGTCCCTTCAAATGTATAGTAGTCACTGGAAGACACGTGCAACTCTAAAACGCCAAAACAGTGGCGTGTACAGCTATGGCGTACTGGCCCGTTGGATTCGGAGACGTGGGAAGAACGGCAGCGCTCATGAACGCGCGTCGCCGCCTCGCGCGCGCCGTGATTCCTCCCGCGCGCATTGATCAGCTGGCGGCCCCCTGCTAGCCTAGAAGCTTCCCGCTCTGAATGACGCCGAGTATTGATTCATACTGAG
>BOPP01000125.1:1119216-1133463 GCA_017312745.1 Gryllus bimaculatus | reverse complement strand
CCGTCCGCTCCACATCTCTCGCTCTTCTCACGCTGTACCTCATCCCTCCACGTTTCCTGCCGCTCATCGTCAGACCTCTTTTCTCTTTCTCCACCGATGTCTATTTATATATTGATACATTTCTTACCTGTAGGGATCTGAGCTTTCCTTTGAAGCTGTTCCCTATTTCTGAACGATTCAGGTGAATGGATAGGGTGTGCTAAGTAACAAAAGTGGTGGCTTGTTGAGAGCTTCCGGTTTCTGTTGTTCTACAGAATCTACATGACAGCTCGTATTCCGCCGTTTATAATATTCTTTTCTTTCATTCACAAATTTGTTTAAGTTCTTTTTGTAGTACTAGTAATCTGTTTAAATATTAGAATTTAAAAAAAACTACTATAGCTAATTAGTACGACCTTCAATTATAACTAAAGTACGTATTGTTAAAGATTGAAAAGTGTTTACATTTTACTTTTAAATCTATATTCCAGCTTCAGGCAAATTCTCCTACCGATGATTTGGTACAATGGTGTCGTTTGTTACCAACGTAACATACTCCACGACGCCGAACCTCTAGGCCCGATTGGTCCCCGAACCCACTCTCCGCGCTTAGAGGCAGCATTCTTGAGCGTAACAGCTCCTGATGCGGGACGCTGGCCGCGAATCGTTCGACAGCGACCTGCTGAATGTCGGAGCAGGCGCTTTACATTATTCACTCTCCGTTCTTCACACGAGACGTGACGAAGTCGCCGCACGGTTTTCTCCATGCGCCGATTCCCAATAGATACCCGCGTCGCTTGGTATTCGACGGCGAGACCATTAAGAGAAAAATGGCGTTTCGTTGCCATTCGACGCCGCGCGCCGTGTTGTGGTTGAACGAAGATCGATGTTTGTTGTACGTCTGTGTTGAAGCCTGACCTCGGAGCTTGAATTTCACCGAATGAGTTGTCAGCTGGAAGATTTTGTAGCTGCATCAGCGAACTGTGAAAGATAACGTTTTGTTTGTGCCAGCAGTTTACTAACGCAATTATTGACGTCGGAGATGGTTTGCAATGTATTGTCCCGCGCGCTAATATAAAGCTTATGTCTGCATTTCGGTGATTAATTCGTCCATTAGATAAAGCCTGATTGCGAAAGTGGTGAGATGATAATTTTACTATACGAGACGCACAAGTGAATAAGTGAGTCGAGTCTTAACCGAGCGAAATCATTCGATTTTAAAAATGTTTGGCCTTTCATACTTCCAGAAGTCACCGTTCATATGTCCAAACCAGAATACTTGTTAGCTGTGCTATCCCGCTCGTCGTTAAAAACCTGTGATAATTGCTTGCAAATGCATTCATCTTTTCAGTCAATTAAAATAAGCCATTCACAGAGTTTCGCTTTGAGTTGAAAGATACATTGATTCCCTTTGTCATGTTTTATGTAATCCATTACTACGAAAAATAAGTTAATTTGTTGCTCGGAGATCAACATCTGTTCGGTGCCAAGAAAGATATCAATTCAGGGATAGAGGATTGATTCATGACATTATTCTATGAATTAACATATTTCTATCCATTGATGTACGGTCGTAAGTGACTCGTTCCGGACGGACGTCTAATAAAAAGTCGTTCCGAAGGTCAAACCGTTGCTTGCGACGGGGCGTCTCCCATTGACCGCCCGGATCGTCTCTCCCAAGCGCCCACCAGCGAAGCCCTGCTAGGCGCCGCCCACACGCTCCCCTCCGGAAGGACCGCGATAACCTCTCTTCGATAACCGCGCGAGCGAGAGTCGATTGCGGGGGTGGGGGCGGACGGGTTATGGATGGGTGGACGGAGTGCGGGCTGGGATCCAATAATCATCGGCGGTGAGACTACGGAACTCGTCCTGAAATGGAAGGGCTTCCACCTTGAGGACCAAGCGTGTAGAAAAATGCGATGAAATCCGCGGAACACTAAACCTTTGCGGTGTTTCGAATACGGTTGGTTGGTCCGTGTTTCCAGGCACGTCAACCGCTCTGGTCATTAGTCCTCTTAGATATAGTGTGTCCGCCTTCGCGAGAGGTAGCGGTGTACCTTTCTCGCTGGGTGGTGATATGATGCGTCGATTTTCATGTCGGCTTGCGGAGGAATTCCGCGTTCAGGTATCTCCCACCAACGGAGCACCGCCCCAGTCGAGACAAACTCTACGCTCTCGAGTGGTTTCCCGCCATATGTGGTAGTACAGTGCTTGAAGTTTGAGAAAAGGGAAGGGATAAGGCAAAGGAGATGAAGGAAAGGGGGCGCGGCCCCGTTTGTTAGGGTATTGCTTCGACATTTTCTTGGTGTTTACCAGACAGCGGCTGAATTCGACCTAGCTAGTTTCGAAAATCTGCTACCGTTGAGAGTGGAACCCTAGGACTCCCCATTCAGTCACTGAAGAGTGAGTGGCAATCCTGGCTTTGAGCTAAAATCATCCGAAAACGAGTTTCTTTTATAATGCTACCTCCGCGTCGTTTTATAGCCATGACCGAAATGGTTGAATACTTTTGATGCGTTGGTGATTTATGCAGCACATTATTATACGCCACGAATAATGGAGCAGAGGTTTAACGAAAACCTGCTGAGATCTCGCATTGTTTACCACAAATACAACTTGAATTGATCGGGATTTGAACCCCAGTGGCGTAAGAGGAGAGTCACACCACACCAGTGTTAAAACATTTTTTAAACTATCACTTTAACATTAAGGCGTACTTTTCAAATGGCCTGTGGGTCCTAGTCTTATCTCGCGGGTGAATTCTACTGAAGAGACTCGGGAGGCGTCGCTTTGCGTGGCGGGCGGAGCGCGTCTTGCTCCACGCTCCAAGAGAAGCCCCGCCCACCGCCTCTTCTCTACCTCACCCCTGCTCCGCGCCCCGTCCTCCGCCGCTTTCGGCTGCCCTGCCCCGCCCGAACCTGTCCCACCCCTTTCCCGCCTTCCCCTGCCCTTCCCCGCCTCGCCACCGTTCGCGCCCACCAGCCCTGCTCCGCCCCCATCCCCGGATGCTTCCGTCCCTGCCTCGTGCTTCTCTTCCACCCCCGCATCTCCCGCGGCAGCGCGGAGCCTGGCGATAAATAATTTTCGTGGAATCGATATGAAATTCGGGATTGGCCTTGATAACTCATCAGATTGTCGAAAGGCCAATATTTTTTTAATAAATGTCTATCCAAAATGTCCAATGTGTTCAAAGCGTAAATTACCTCTACTTGGAATCGAATGCGGGATCGATTTACGACAAGGTGCCTGATTTATGCCAAGTTGCTCTGACTACTGATTTATTGAGACAACCTTTGAAATGGGTTTTGGCGTAGTATTTTGCCTGGAAAAAATTTGTATTTTTCCACCATTCGGTGGACTGAACCATAAATATGATAGTGGTGCCTATTAAGTATCAACACTTCGAATCGGTACGTATATATTTTTAGGGGGGTAGGTAAAGAAAGCAATATATTTTATTTTAATTTCAATAGATCATGAAGGTCAACTTTGTTTGAGAGAAGTTTTGCTGATCTGAAAGTTTCAAACCTTTGAAATGTAATGTAATCTGTAATTTTCAAACCTTTACGTGAATTTGGGAATGCTCTGTGATACTCTTAAGACAGAATGGACAATGAAAGCACGATTAAAAAGTCATGCATATGCTCCAGATCCCGTATTTCTGAAAATATTTTTTGCAGTTCTTTGTTTTTTTAAAGCTTAAAATGTTCATTATTGTCATGAGAAAAAAATTGATTCATAAAATGACACATACAGTTCGAAGAAGCCTTTATGTATTCTGACAAGGAAGCTTATTTTATAGAACAGCTAGTCATTTCTTTTTCCTCGTAAAATATTTTACTGCCATACCTTTGTTTTTTTAACTGGCGACTGTCATCGTTTAGGACGTGGACCGTTCTGATGGAAATAAGCATTTTGGAAACTAGGTTTCGGAAACCGAATCCTCTTCTTGTAGAACTGAGGACCGATTCATTCGCGGAATGCGGACGCACTGGAGAATGCAACGGAGTGGAAAATCATCACCGCCAGCACAAGCGCCGCTTCAAGGAAGCGTCCATTTTTTGCGAGGAGTTGGAGAAAAAGTCGTATGTGGGCAGCAGTGTTGCCCGGAAGATATTCATCCTTTTTCCTTCGCGTTTCTTTGATCTCCCTACACAACGAGGGTACTGTGCTAATGTTGGCCCTCTTTTGTAATATGCCGTCGCCTAGATTCAGTGTAGTAGCTTCTAGACGGGACAAACTATTGTACTTAAATCCAATTACAGAAAATTGCAAATTACAGTTGTACCTGACGTGCAAACTTAGGACTAATTTCTATTTTGTGGCAGGATTTTGAAAAATGTGTCGATTTTTTATAGCAAAATAGTACTAATACAATAATTAGGATAGGGATATTCTTTGGATTAATGTTGACGTAGAATTGCAGGTACGTAATAATGAATGACATAACGTTGGCGTGAACGGCGCATAATATTAAGGGAGCTTCCTAATTAAAGAGGGTTTCCACTGCAACGCGCAGAAATGTATGCCTCTAGGCCTCCGTCCCTCCATCTGTCGATTCCCTCTACATGTCTAGAAAAGCACCGACGTTGATAAACTCTGCTACATATCGAATCTAATCTGCATCGTCCGTGATAACAGTTCCAAATCACATTGAAGACGTGAACAGGTCGTAGTTACTACTCGTAATCAATTATTAACTTCTTATTTCGATCGCAAAACTCACGAGGCTATTCAAAACGTTTTGCTAAGTATTAATAATTCGGTTTTCATTTTCTAAAAAGTTTTGTTTGCCTTTCTCTTTTTAAGAGTTTTTGTAAGAGCTTTTTCGAAATTGATATTTCATAATATGTCAGGATAATCTAGCCATTTTAACGTGTTTCGATTTCTTTAAACTTATTTTATGATATATGGGAAACTTTTTACTTTATTTGCTTTGTAAATTCAGAAATGGGTGGAGTGTACATGAACAACCTTCCGGAGACTTCGGTTACGTAGCTTGTACACACGTTTGTTCGTTTTAGCTTTGGCCCAAGGAAATGCGTGTGCTGCCATAACTTTGTAAAACTTCAATTCTGTCCTCATCGTGTCCTGGGGTTATTCCTCAGAGAGGCGTTTTGACTGCCCCTCCGGCCCGGCGCCGCGCGTCGCTTTAGCGCGCGAGAGAGCGCCAACGGCCGCCGCCCCGCCCGTCCTCGGAGGAGGGCGTGAGGACCGGGAGGACGTCCGCCTCCGCCGGCGACCCCGTGGGATTTCCGAGGCGCGTGGGTCACCGTCGCCGCTCGCCCCATTCACCGTCGCTCCGCACCGCGCCGCACCGCGTCGCCCTCTTTGCCCGCTCCGCGGCCTCCAACGGATATCCGCCGCCTTCCTCGCCCCGCCCACTTCCCCTGCCGCCCCCGCCGTCCACCGGGGGGGGGGGAGGCGGGGAGGAGAGGCCGGCCTCAACCGTCTCCGAGTTTCCCCGAGCGCGTCTCCGGGAAACGTATTCCCCTCTCTCGCCCGCTCGCTCGCTCTCCTCTCTCCCCTTGTGAATATGAGCTTTGGAGGATGACGGACGGGCCGAAAGAGACGAGCGAGTTTCCAGGCGTCTTGTTTGTTCGCTCGCTCACTTAGCCGGCGCGGCACGGCGCGGACGCCCCTGGCTGGCCCAGCCCCGTTGCTGCTGCGGGGCCCGGGGCGAGAAAGCTTTCTAGGAAGGACGGCGCCCGCTCCTGGAATTGCCAAATGGGGCGGGAGGGCGCCAGCGCCTCTGCGGCGGGCGCCCAGGGGTGTTGCCAAATTTGCTACGATCCCTTCCAGTAACAACGTAGCGTAAGCTACTACATCGATGTATCGAGACATGTTTTAAAATCCAGAAAATTAGTTGTTTTTTTTTAACATCTTCCCAAATAATTTTAATTCATTACGTGTTTATTTAAATAAGAGCATTCTCCACCAACACCCAGCCATACACGTACTTCATATTACATCTATATTCTTTTCACCCAGCAACAAGCAGATATTTTTTTTAAAGATATATTCAACTAAATAACAGAATGATGAACTTTATTCTTATGCGAAAATAAATATAGTTATTTCTTCTTTGTCTAGAAATATCAAGCAGACGTTTGATGTTCTCAATGTCAAATAGGGAACGCTCTTAATGTTGACTTTATTGCAATAATTGATTAAATATATGGCTGTTATCGAGTTTTTTAACTCCGTTACTTCAGTTTGCTGCTGTAGAATATTACATATTAATCTGCAAAGATACCTATACTACTACATAATATCAAAATAAAAGTGTCTACTTTATACTTTTTTATGTCAACGAGTTAAAAACCTCTGTCAGTACGTACTAACATACACGATTTCGAAATGTTCTATAATATATTCCATATTCTGAACAAAGGATCGCTAATATCAACACTACACAATGTTATTGTCAGAAATTGATTTTATTAATTACGTTCATGTATCATTTGCTGTCTCTTCCAAACAAGGCACATACCAACTTATAACAAACTTTGTTCTTTCGTTGTTGTTATTGAAACATTCTGTTCTTTCTTTACTTTTATCTATATTCCAACGAGTTTATATGAATAAATTACTCGGCACGCTATTAGCTCCAGTTATAATATCGATACTTGCAAAATATCGATGCTCTCTACGCATCGCCCCTGCCCCGCCCGCGGCGTCGCTGGCCCCCGGGAGTTGCTGGCGAGCGCGGCGCCGACGTTCCAAGTTTCCGCGCTTTGAAAAAAAAACTGCGCTGAAGTCGCATTTGGCAGTTGCTCCCGAATAAATGGGTTCGCGCTGCGCTTTCTGGGAAAAGCCCCGGCGCTGCGGCGCTCGTGCGGGACAGCACCTCCCGCTGCGACCTACTTGCGCTGCGCTATTGTCCTGCGCGGCCGGCGAGGTACCTGATTCATATTTATTCTCGTGATTTACGAGAGGCTGGACAGGCCATTTAATTCAATGATTCTTTATTTTATGTGACGAGATTCGTCTGCCCTTCCGTCTGACGACGCAAACTTCCCTACGTCCCTTTCCGTATCTATCGCAGAAAGAAGGTATCACTCGGGCGACGAAACAGGCGATTTGAATTTAGCTCGGAGGCTTCATTTAGGATTGATCTTTTGCATGCAGTACATCTACAACATAGAACAGTCGGCTTTACCTCCTCTCCGAAGCAGGCGTACGTAGGATATTTTGACCCTTAAAAATCCACTGCTTCGATTGGGTTTGAACCCGCGAACTTAGGTATGACACTTCGGTACACCACCAAACTCGCAAATGATGTGCAGTCATCATTTGAGGTTGTAAATTAAATACTACATTGAGTCATTACGCCAATAAACTGTGAATAACCAAGCGATTTTGTGGTTTGTATTACCCTCCGATTATCGTTCAAAACGTTTCGCTTTATCAATTTACTTCCAAGAAGAAAAAAAACGAATATAAAAATAAAAGTCAATTACTAGTAATAGGTATGTATTCACACGCCGTCATCAGCTACGACTCATTTGTTTCGATTGTTTGTAACGGACAGTGACCGTTCAGCGTGACTTTTTATTCTTCTGGTTGTATTAAGTCTATATAAGAACTATATTACGAAAATTACGTTATGACCCTGACATGCTGTGAAATATTATTGTAGCATTGAATACTTGTTCTGTAATGAAATATCGTACTCGTACACCATCACCATGGCTCCCAGCGCCCCTTCTCCTTGTTTCTCTCTCTTTCCCTCTCCTCCTCCCTATTTTTTCCAAATTGAGTTCGAATGTACTAAATGAATATATAGAGCCTAATTATTCAACAAAACCTCGTGTCCTTCCGGAACGCAAGTTCAAAACCTTTCTGTATTACGTAAATCCTCTGAAGGAGTTGCAACTCGCGTTATGAAACTCATTAAAATAAATAAATATAACTATTAAATTCAGGCCGTTGAGTTCCTTTCCATATATTTAGTGGGAAAAAGAATTCGACCCGTAAACAGCCGAACTGTATAAATAAACAGTGGAAATATAGCTTGTTTCTGAACTGGCTAATTTGCTCTGTCATTCTTCCTTGAAGAATCCGTCCTTGTTATTGATTTGTTGTTGAAGGTTTCAGGAATGCGCCGATAACCGTGTTTGCTTTCGTAATTACTTTTCCTCAAAGGCAACATATTTTTAATGAATTAATCATTTATTTCTGGGAATGTACTGTAAGTCGGGAGCAGTTTTTCATGAAAGGAAAAAAACGAATGTAAAATGTATGAATGTGCATAATAAACAGTCATAAAAGTAAACAAAATGTGTAACAAAAGTTACGACAATTTTAATGTATGAGAGTACGTAATATTTTCCCCGAAGACTGCACACTTCCTGTTAGATTGTTTCAATCCGTAATTGTTCAACTCCTGACCGAGAATTTCCATGCATGTTTTGGTTTGTATTTGTATTTCTGGAAGAGTTTATACAAAATGTGAAGTACTTTGAAGCCTCTGTCTAATACCTTTCAGTGCCATTCTTCGTATGTATGTTTTACAGCCTGAAACACGTTCTATTTGCGCTTGTCTAACTGTTCTTGTCCTTTGAATGGAATATCTGTCATGTTTATTATAACAAATTTTGTAGCTCATTTGTATTATTGTTTAACAGGCAACATTTACTGTCTTAGGGAGACAACTATCAAACATACGTCCGTTGTTGTGTTGGATATAATGGCTATTGTAGTACACACCAGAATTGAGCTCATTTGTACCAACTGAATTAATAAGGTGCGCTTCGGTAAACATGCAGGTAAATTACAGTATATCGTTAAAGAGTTGCAACCTCGCTGATACCCCAGTGCTCAAGTACAATTATTCGTCTATCTACACACAACAGCTCTTGAAAGACCACTGACTCCTCGCCCCTACCCCGGGCTCTTATCACTGCCTTACGTGCAGTGTACACACGAATTATCAACGGTGTGTGGTGAGAAAATATAGGAGTGTGGTATATTTTTAGGTCTTAATGTCCTTCACCCTGCGAGGTAAACCTTTCCATTCTTGGGTCATTTATACGTTTTCTAAATTTGCTTTTTCTAATCCACTTGTTCTTCTCCCTTTGTAATATCTCGTAACACTCGTAATCCCACCCTTCCGATATGAAGGTTCCATTTTGAACCTTTTCGTCATGTACAGAATGAATTGTATTATGGGTATTGTATAGACTGTGGCTCGTAAATTGAGTATCTTTTCATTATTACGCATTATTAAATAGTCTCCCCTATTGCCATGATACTTCAAACGAATGTAAACAGAGGGCCAATGTGTAGGTCTAACATGAAAATACTTTGAACAACTATATGTACTGTACATATTGGTTCCAACACTTGTTTGGAATCGCATTTCCGGGCTGGCTATGTTTTTATCTTATCTCATGAAGTACGTTTTCCTGAACCTTTTGAAGGTGTGGTGCTTACAAAATTGGGACACCACAAGGCCCCCAAGGAGACGACTGAGTAAAAAACGCATGTGGCATTTGGCGCAACGTTCGTTGTTTCCGCCGCCTTTGCCTGCATCGCGTTTCCGCTTCAGGAGTGCATTACGGGAGGATATTGCAGATTGCATATCTCCCCTTGCAGGAAATCGCAGGCCCCCTCTAAATCGGTGTGCGGGAGGTCCGCAAACAAATGTATCCTGTTGGCGAAGCAGCGCTTATTACTCTGAACGGCTATTTAGACGGAGATTCATTTCTTTGCAATTCCAGGTTTTGTAACTTCATTTTAGTTTTAGTTAACAGGTAAGTACATGACAAATCCACGTTTCGTCAAATTTCGAATCATTGTAAATCAAAAACACATCCTAAGTTTTATGAGTTTGTTGTGCATTTAAAAGATTTTCTCAAAATGCATTCATTCATTCGTTCATTCGATGAAACTGTTAATGAAGGAAGATGATTTTTTCTAAAGAGATCTTTATCAATACTTTTTACTAATATGTGTACAATTTAACATGAGAAAAGTTACCAATGAGAACACGCGATGCATGGCTAATTCCTTCGTTGGAGATAAATGGGGGGGGGGGTATTGCAGTAGGATACAAGATGCGGTATACTTGAGGTGTCTCTCTATTGCCCCAACAGGGTAAGGCCTAAGCTCCCGTGCAGTGAAATATGGGTGTATTAAGGAACGAGATAAGGGAATGTAAGATCACGTGCGGCCCGTGGCCCATTAGTTTGTGTTTCTTTGGCGTTCGTGAAGTAATTGAAATCTACGAATCAGAGAAGGCGGCCCCTGGAATTCTCCACTAGACAATGGTTGGAGTCGATCCGACTGTGTTACTGATGTGGAAAATTCTCCATCTTCGGGACTCGAAGCGTCCTGGTCAACTACGCTACACCGGGGGCGGTTTTGCCACTGAGCCACCGCGGCCAGTGCATATGCCCTGCCTGGCTCACGCATTGCTATACTGCGATTTATGCATCTCTGACCCTGGGAGGTATCAGCTGTTGACTGTTTCATCCAATCGGTGACGTACAATCTTCTGATTTGGATGAAACCGTCAACAGCGGACACCTGCCACGGGTAGAGAGGCATAAATCGCAGTTTAGGTGGAACGAATGAGCATGGAAGCTGTCCTTTGAGTATGCGGGCCAGCGCCCCACGCCGAGGCGCCAGTCCTTCGCGCAGTGATAACGCAGGCAGCCAGCGAGCGAGCGAGCGAGCGAGCGAGCGGCTCTCGCTTTCCCCGCTCGGGTTGCGCGAGCGGCGCGGCGCGGCGCGGCGCGGTCCCGCCCGCGTTCGCCCACTGCACCGGAGGCCCGTCCGCCCACCGCGCGCGCATCGGGTGTCGAAGGCGCGGCCGGAGACCGGAGGGGGCCGGCCTTCGCCAAGCGCACCCACGGGCCGCGCCCCGCCCACATGCCCCCGTCAGGAGTTTCGCGTTCATTTTCCTCTGGGTTTCGGTACTCTCAGTTGCTTTTATTATAAAGTAAAATATGTGGTCTTTTGTTCGATATTGAGTCACAACTTGTAATGATTGTACAGTTCTTAACGATCACTTGCTGAGCGGTAACACTGTACAATGAATGTTGGAGGAATGGTATAGTTTCTAGAACATCAAGTTCTTTTTCTATTTTCATATTCTTACTATTAAACATTACATAAATAAAACTATGAAATTACGTAAATAAATTTAATAAATCTCTCATCAGTATGCTTCGGAGCGGGTGTATAATGAACGACGCACTTCGAATATGAGCGGAGATTTAGCGCTGTTTGAATTTGTAATGGTGCTTAAGATACAGCATGAGACGGAAATAAGTGAATAAGATTATCATCTGTCACACATAAACATTTGCTGCACCTTGGAATCTTGAGAAGTGAGCAGGCAGTGATCGTCGGAAGGCAGTTTTTCGACTAATAAGCGTTACTAAAATTTCTTAGTATATGTTAAGATAATTCAGTGTTGCTTATGTGAATTGAATATATTTTCGTACAGATAAGTTAATTTATTGCAGAGAATATTATTGAATTCATAAGTAATTGGGACGTAACTTTTTAATATACCCTGTGAAAATACAAAGCGTAGGCGGAAACAACGCGCGCCGTGAAGGACATCCCGGAAAAGGACGTTCGCGGCGCCTTTGACGCATGGAAATCGCGCTGGCAGCGGTCTATCGATGCAGGAGGGATGTTCTTTGAAGATTATTAAGAGGTTGTACCGATCCGATCAATGAATACTTTGTTCTGAACTTATTGACATTTCTTTCCGGACAAACCCTATAGTTAATGTCAATAAATCAGTATTTAAAAAAATATGACTTAAACTACAATTTCTAGAAGGCACTAACATTTAAATAATTCCAATTCATGCTCCCTCCCCCATCTCGCAAGTTTGCATGAATGAAATGTCCAAGATCTTAACCTTTGTTGTAAAAAGGAGGGGATAAATTTTGCCTCTCAGTAATTCAAATTACTTCATAAGTTAATGATATTTTTGGTATTTCTAAAGAGCACTAGAAACCACATCAACACACAGGTTTCGTGCCCAGGTCCTATTTTTATTTGTTTTATTTTCGTTGTGGGAAGTCTTCGCTCGTCGGTTTGCACGCCTCCCTCTTGTTGCTGCGCATCTCAAAGGCCACAGACGCCCAGTTGTTCTTGTGCTTTTTTACCTGTCCCTCTTTTATCATTCGCTCATGTGCGCCTTTAGTGCGTGTCGTGTTAGCTGACTGTGCTCTCCGCCCTCCGTCACAACACTTTCTCGCCATCATCCCTGAAGATGTAGCCTTGCCGGGGTCGATGCCTACTCTGTTTAGGAGAACGTATTCGGAACAGGATTTCTCGCACAGGCCTTCAATATAGGAACAATTTCGGACAATTATGGCTCCCGTAGAAAATCCGGAACCAGTGCATTTCGGAGGGCGGGTGCTGATGAGATGACATTATGATATGATGAAGTAATTGAAGTCATCTTTGTCAACTTAGATTTATTCACTATCGCCCGACTTTCGCCACATAAAGCGTGACTGATGACGGCAAAGCCGACCAAATCCTCTGAATAAATCTAAGTTGACCAAGATAACTTAAATTACTTTATGCGGCGTAAAACGGTTGTACAAGTTTTATCTGTTGAATTGTGGCCGTATGCGCTCTTGTATGAATAAAACTGCCGTCAAGCGTGTGTGGATCCCGGCTGAAGTATAGGCGAGGAGGGAGACCTGGGTGGGAAGCACACTAAGAAGAATAGAAAAATATTACCAATAAATCTCGAAACACTCCATTCATATTATTAAAACACTCTTTCCTCCTATTTATAATGCCCTTATCCTTTCGCGTGATGCGGCAACGCGAGCACTATTAATCTATTGTTTACGTTGGTATGTGTAATGGATACATGTGTTTCATGTGAATAAAAGTTGTAAGCAATTGTATGTATTATGTGATGGATGTGTGTATGAGTGAAGAGAATGTGAAATGAATAAAGAAGGAAGCCCAGCTCGTTGTCGTAAGATTTTTCAGCTACATTCAACATCAGCCTGAAATTCATCGAAGACCACTGTCTCGCTCTTCCAAATCGTGTCACTAGCATGTACTAAAATTCGCAACTATTACGCAACTATTTGAAGCTTGGACTATCGGATCTACTATGGACCTGTAATCTGTACTTTTGCAACCGTTATTGCAGCTGGTCAACCCCCTTGTTCGGTGCTTTTGGGCGGCGGGGGTGGAGGAGCGGGACAAGGCCGGGTGCCACATTCTTGCGACTCGATGAGCAACCGGACACCCGCTCCTCTCACGCGCGACTCGACCTCTCGATAAGTGTCCTCGGCTCGGATTCGATTTCAGTGCTCACGGCAGCACAATGTCTATGGTTTCACATACCTCTAGCACTTTCTATAAAAAGATGCGAATCAAATTTCAGCTTTTCTCCCTGCCGAAGTTTCATTGAAGAACCATCTCAGAAAAAGAACAAGTCATGAAATGCTAAGTATCGTGGCATAGAGAGTCAATGATACTGTAATTTTGCGGCGTAGAGGCTGTTGTCTGCTGTCATTTGATTCCTTTGCTGGAGAATCGTTGGTAATGCAATTAATACCACACTGCTAGGTTAAAGAGATCAAAGGCATTTTCTCACTGTTTAAAGAGTTCGATAGAAATTAAAAATACGAATATGTGTATTGATTGAATAAATACTCAGGTTTTAATCCTTTTATTTCAGTTTTCAACATTAAAGCATTTGTTGTGAAAATCGTTGCGTCACTCCGGATAAGTCCTGAAGAAAAAAAAGCAGAAAAAAGAAAATCAATTGACAGTCTCACAAATAAGAAATAACATGAGTAATGAATATGCAAGACGGTGTATGTACTCTGTGTACATTACTGGTATATCGTGTAAATAAACCTGTGATAAAATTATATATTGTACTAGAACATTACAGCAATTTCTTTTTAAAATCTAACCAATCGACGAGCAGTTTAGCGAACAATAGGTGGCCATTTTCCATTTTTTTATATAATGAATAAATTTCGCCGGAACCTGAGCCATACATGGACCGGATGAAATGATTTGATGGATAGGTGATTACGATGGTAAGAACAATGACCGAACCGTGATGAAATGTGAGGGAAAAGTTCCCCGAAAAAACCATGCCGGCAACCCGCCTTGCTATAGGTCACCCGAGATTTAGAGTCCCTATGCAAACGCAAGGTGTCCGCCGCCACGCCTCGCCACGACTCGCCCGAACGATTTGTGTAGCGAACATCCGTCTTTGAACAACGGATTATGCTCGTTAACCACTCACCCGCC
>BOPP01000125.1:1097865-1118945 GCA_017312745.1 Gryllus bimaculatus | reverse complement strand
GGCGCCGACGACGACGCGGGCTAGGTGGCCGGCCGCAACGAAGGCTACTTCATTGCTCTGGAAAAGTCGTGGAATTTTTAAAAGAATCGGTAGAAGGCAGGGAACATTTTCAGTTGCTTATAAAACTAGATATTAGTCGTAAAGAAAATAGTACAACATTATTTTTTGCTCAATTTCTATTTATTAAGTTTTTTTAATGTGTAATTTACCTCAGCGAAATCTGACAAATTAGATTCACATTCTTGCTTTAATATTTTCTTTGAAGAGTGTGAAATACTCTGCAGATCTTATCGGAATTTATTTTTTTTTAAATGATCGGGAAAAGTTGGGAAAGTTGTTTCAGGAAATGAGTGGTCACCCTGAACGGTTTTTCGCTGTTGTGCTTAAGTTTGCGTGTTCAAACCCGAATGAAGTTATGAATTTTTCAGGGCTCAACAAATCCTGCGGGCGCTTTCCTACGGAGGGAAAGTAAAACTAGATGTCGCGTAGATTTACTACATCTAACAGATCCTCAAGTCTAAACCCCTTCGAGCTACATTTAAATTGCCTGTTTCGTCGCCCAAATGAAATCTTCTTTTTCCACAAGATGCTGAAATGATTGTTGCGAAATATGCGTAGTGAAGACGGAAGAGCTGCCTGATGGCCTGAGTCTCGCCACGGAAAATTCATCAACGCCACATCATTGAATTGAACTCCAATGGATGAGGGTTATATTCGCACGTACTCTTGAGCTCCGGAAATTCTCACCCCCTTCTTTAGCTTACGTACTACTACTAATTTGTGATTAAATATTTCAACGAGCGTTGTTGGCATTTGTTTTGGCTATTAACATCGGTAGACCGGTAATAGTTTCATGAGGCCAAGTAAATGACGGACGAGGTTGAGGGTTTAAGCAACCAAGTCTGTGATTTGTGATAACTGTGTACGTTCAAATGTTTCCAACTTTACATATCACTTCCTTATAAATAAAAAAAATATGTAAATAAAAAAATTCCTGGTATAGCAATTCTCATGTGCTACAACTTTTAGCTTACTTATTAGCTAAAACGTATTTGTTTCTATTATGCATAACAGACGTCGGTCGTTAAGAGACTTTTCGTGCCACTGTTTGGTTTCGTTGAGTCGATATAACAGTACAGTAATTCCAACAATTCGTTCCAGTGTAGAGTTGAAAGTGACTTAATTATTTCATTTTATAGTACCGGCACTCTTTCTGCACGTACCATCGAGGTGAATCCGTTTTCATAAGCAGCATTAGTTAGTTCGTAGGGAGTACTACCGACGTTGGAAACCACCACTTCTAAAATTCTTAATAACTTGTATCTTCGAATGCAGCTCCCTTATTGTTGTTTGCAAGATTCTGCCATAGTCACCTGTGTTTGAAAGATCTCCCGCTACTGGTTCACGAACATTATTTTCGTTACCCTTGAATCATAATTCTCATTTCTCCCTTCTGTATCATCGATTCAGGTGCAGTCGACATGTGCCTTCTGAAAAACCCAAAAGTGAAAGGATTTTTACTAAAATGCGGGTGAGAGGAATAGGTGATCTTGCGATGTGATCAGAGGACCCCCACCGAAGTTAAGCAGCTCGAAGCACCGCTGGTCCCTGGATGGATGACCAACTGGGCAGCCGTTTAATGATATCACTGAGCCCCTGGACGATTGGGATAAAATCAAATGACTTACGACTTGACGTATGACTGACAATCTTGAGGGAGAATTGCTTCATCTCAACAGAATTTAAAAAAAGGGTACGCCGTGAGATTTTTATAGGTGTATGTTTGCTCGAATCATATTAAGGCGTGTCTTAAGGTGCTCACAGATTCCAAGTTTTCAGCCGTCTTACTAGCGTGCCACACCAATTCCATACTCTCCATTAGTCCACGTGGCTGCATCTTTGCCCGGGGGAGACACTTCTAAACGTAGCACCTCCCTACGTGCTCACTGTAGGATTCCGAAACAAGGATACGGGCACAGACCTAACAGACTACGAGTGTTTCCGAAAACTTAAGCAGTAGAAAATGAAGAAACTGATGGACTTCGTTTGTGACAGTTTTACTCCCGTGTTGTGACCACATACGCACGTTTGCTGTGCCGGGACAGACTGTACGGGTAAAACGTTTATGTATAAGGAGCGTGTGAAAACCTCTTTAAAGCATTGCCAGCGTACCTGTAAGCCAGCCTGTGGTCCGCGGACCACTGGTGATATAATATAAAATGTGAGTGGTACGCAGAAAACCGTGGACATCATTTGCCAGTTTTTTGTTTGTTAGTTATTAAGAAAAAATCAATAAATTATTACAAATTATCATAACAATTAGCAATATTTAAATACTTTTCGATTATTTTGTAATAACAAAGCTTTTTTTTGTATTTTTGTTATAATTGAACATAATTTTAATGTTTAAAACATCCATTTACTAAATTGTTACAAGGTAAATCATTATTGCTTTGTTTCATATAAAGGTGCATTTGAAATTAATAAAATAAAATTGTGCTTAAAAATAAGATAATTGTCTTTTTTCAAAAAATCAAATTAGTGCTCTACGAGGCCTGAGGATTTGCGACCGCAGCGAGGAACGACGGCGCTTCGTTCGGGACAAACAAGCCTCCTGAGTCTCTGTTCCCGAAGATCGGTTAACTCTCCGAGGAAGCTCTTATCTAATCACCCGGGCGCCGCCCGCCCTCTTTATCGTTTCTTGACGTCGCGTGAAAATGACCCTTGAAAACTCCGCTGCGGCCTTGTTTTTACGTTAGTGAATGGAGATAAGAGAACAGCTGAATTACGTTCATGTTGACGGATCGTCGCGGTCGCGTGGAAATGAACGGATGTGGAGATAAGCAAAATTTACGGGACTTGCACGTAGTATATGTCATTCAGACGTTTTACACCTTCGTAGGAATGTTCCTATCGAGTGTGACATTCACTTGTTTCTGAGGGGAAAGGCTAAAGGTTTGGAAATAGTTCTACAGCGTGGCATCTAGCGTGCTAGCTGCATGCCGCTAGTTAGGTTTCCAAACCCGGCCTAAAGAATTGTATGAGCCAAACATTTTACGTAATAGTGCATGGTTTCTCATCAAATTCTGCTTTTCCCATGTTATATCAACCACAACTCACGCATTCCATGATCATTCATCACTCATCGTATGTCTTGCATCGCCCTGACCGTATCAGTGATAATCCCGCGCCCCGCAGGTCATTCATATTCAGATTATATAATACTTTATGACGAACATAAAGATATGAAACGGAAAGCTTTGGGTAATAATATCAGTCTATACCGACACGTGACTTGGGAGAATGTGGAATCGTATTCATCCAATTGCATTATGTCACGTGCTAGGAATAGAAAACATTGGGACGCAGAAAGTACGAAGTACAGAGCTTTCGAATCTCGAAAATTTTAATAGATTCGCGGAATTAGAATTGTGCATAAAGTTCACAATGTGCAAATCACGAACTGATGAGTCCATGGTTTTTCACATTGCATTTTGTAAACCTAAGAGTTTCTTGCAAATGAAGGTTTCTAATTGTGTTTTCTCCGTGCTAAGCATACACAGAGATTTATTTCTTTTCTGTTGTGTAAGGCGGAATGGTGTGATTTTTGCACCGTTATGAACTTTATCTTTGGCATATTTTGGAGCACATTGTATAGTGAAATCCGTGCAGGCATCTTGTCACTGACTGCCTCAATTCATAACTACTTTCTTGAGGTCGTTTCCATCCTTTCTCCCGAGGTCATTGCGTCCGTTGTATTGTAAAAAAAATGTCTACCTGTATTTCATTCTTCTCTCTTAATTCGTGTAAATTGCCATAAAACAACGTTTAAGAAAGTACGTTGGAGAAGCAGACGCCCAGTATTCCCGCAACGCGTCTCCGGCGATAACAAACCTCGTCGTCCCGGTCCGTGAGTATTTACGAGCCATTATTCCGGCGCGGTGTTCCCCAAGGCCGTGCAGCAGGTGCAGGCGAGGCCGCTCGCCCGCGGGGGCGATGGGCGAGCGCGCTGGGCGACGCCACAGCTACCGTGCACGGCGCCAATCTGGAAATGGAATTTCCTTGCGCGGCTTATGGAGATTGGTGGCGCGTACGTCACAAGTCGGAGAGAAAAATCCTCGAGTCGAAATTCTTCTTCTTCTTTTTTTACATCAGTTTTCCTTCATTCGAGCTTCTTCCTCTTGTTCATTCTAGTAGGAACTTGATGCTTTGAAATCTTTATTGTGAGTACTCCATTTCTATGTATGACACTTCGACATCGAGGAAAACAATTTTCCAAATAACCCTGAGAACTCGATTCTCGCGTATACCAAAAGAAAGTTCACGAGAGAAGATTGGAGTATACAAACGCCATCATGAGGTAAAGGCAAGGTTTCCTTACTTTCTTTATCCTCGGATGAAGGCTTTTTTTTCTGTCAACAACACGCGTTCGAGACATCTATTAAAACGAACTAGTGCTGTTATCGCTGTTAAGTCATGTAACTATACTACGATTACAAACGTGTTGTCATTTCTTCCAAGACATAAAGGGAATTCATGAGCGCGATCACTGGGTAGTCTGTTTTGCTTCTTTATACTACTCCGATTTAAACGAAGAGGCTTCAGAGCCCGCATCTACACTTCAATTTAAATAGCGACTTCTGACAGGTAGGTCATCAGCTGTGAGGCGGTTTTCAAAGTCGTAATGAAACCTATCGGACAACCGTGTCCAACTGATGATCTGTCAGAAGTCACTACTTAAATCGAACTGTAGATGCGGGTTGGGAATCCTTGCCATGTTCCATCTGTACCCAAAGCGTCCACTTGGGTGTGGGGCCAGGGCGGGCGCTGGAGCGCGTCCGTGCTGCCACAGAGGCTGCTGCTGCTGCTGCTGCAGTAGTGGTGGTGGCTTCCAGGCCGTGAACTCGACGCAGCGCGCGGCGCGGCGCGGCGCGGTGCGGTGCGGAGAGACTGGCTGTGCGGCGTGCGGCGCCGGGGCCGAGGTCACGCGCGCCTACGCGCCCCCGTCGCGTACCTCGCCCACCCGCCCTCACCTCCTCGCCCCGCCCCGTTGCGCCTCGCCAGCGCGCTCCCTCGCTCGCTCTCTCGCCTGCGTCAGCTGAGCCGCGAGAGGCGCGTCGCGTCGCGTCGCGACCGCTGCGCCGCTCCGCGCCGCGCCGCGCCGTGACGTCATCGGAGGTCGGCGAGCGCGCGTCGGCGGCTGCGGCCGCTCCCACAGCGCCCGGCGCGGGTCGGCGTTGGCCTACGCAGGACCTTCCTCCTGTTAACACAGTTCAAACTCGTTAAATTTTTTAGGAATCGCCGCACATGGCGTTGCTGCCTGTGTATTTGTCAACTCTCGGCCTGCGGATGCAATAAACAAAATTTCCTCAGTCAACAACTATTTATGATCTTTGGTGGATGCGTGTTTGTCAATTCCCTGCCTGCGAATGGAACAAACAATATTCGTTATTCTTCAACCATTTATGTTCAATGACCTCTTCCATTACTTGTTCATCAGTTTGGTCTCACACATGTGAGCCAATAGTCTGAGAGAAGTTTGAAATTTCTAACTTACGACATATGTATGTATTAAACTCAAATGGGTTTAGATTGAGCGAAACGGATTCTATTAAAATGGTGATCATTGTGAACGATTATAGATTTTTCAGGATATTTTATTAGATGTAGCAACAAGAGTAAAATTTAGACTCAAAGAACAGGTAAAACAAAATTTATCTTAAGCATACTTCCACTGCTTCAATAGAACAGGCTTGTGCTACAACACCCTTTCAGGAATCAAGCATCCAGGTCCCTCTCCCTCTTTACGTCGATCCCACGCCGATGTGATGTTTATCAAAGAAGAGTAAAGCCCTGTTCTTCCGGTTACAGAACATTCACAGCAAGTGCAATCGAAAGCATCGTGACTGCGATTATCGCGATGTATTCGCAATAGGCTTTCATTCTCATGAATCTTGCAGTCCTCGAGAACAACAGTCTTGGAATTTGATTTTATTCGTGTTTGGAAAGAAATATGAAGTATTAAAGTACGAAAAATATTTAGTGTTTCTATATTTAAATTATGGCACACCCAATGAACGAAAAAGAAAATCAGTGCAAACTACAAGGTAAGCAGATCCAGCTAAAGTGTTGGCGCAGAATGGCCTTGTGGTACGTACGTTCCGCGCCTACAGCAAGTGCCAAGGTAGCACCTGATGCCGTGTAAACTCGGATTAATCCGAAGGAAAATAGCGACTAATGGATAAACGTAGGTTAGAGTGTGGAGTGAGTGGTTGCGGTTGGTGTGTTGTGTTGTGTGAGAGAGAGGACGATGAAAAGAGAAGAGAACGAGAGAGATATTAAACGTCGAAGAGTGTGTGTAATGTAAGTGAGTCACCTCGACAGCGTGTCTGGCCCACGCCTTCGCTTATTCACGCAAGTCCGCTGTCTCATTGATTACATTCTTCTTTCTTATAACTGACGTCATATGAGAGAATGGAATTGTGTTCGATAAGAAGTTGTGAGGGATGCTGATGAAGACATCAAAATATTGATGACGTCCTTTCCTGTTTGTCATGTTTTTCCCAATGTCACATCTCTAATCTGATTAGATTCGGTAATACCTTTCTTAGTGCTTGATATTAAATTTTGTTGCGATGTTTTTCGTTTGTCTTCATTCTTTTGTACTAGAAATAATTAACTTTGCAAAGAGAAAGTAAATTGAGTTGGATTTACATACGCGGATTGTCTGAAGAGTATGATTATAAAACTACATGTGTAATCAATGTATTGTACTTCCATTACAGTCAATTCGTAACCATTATAAAACCTTGGAAGGCGACAGATAAACTGTGAATGAGCTCTGTCTCTTACCATCGTCGTCTCAAGTTCGATTCAGTGTAGATGTAAACACTGAATATTTCTGTGTAGACATTTTTCACACTCCGCCAGGGCGAGGAAGTGCCAAAATGTGGAGGTGGCAAGACGTGGCAAAGACTTGTTCATATTTTTCATCCAGCGTATAAATGTTAACCCTTCATACATCTGAGTTCATTAAGGATATGTAATCCGTTGAGAAGCGAAAGAAAGTAACATAATATGAACCAAATGTGTCAGAGTCAAGGTTTTTCGATTCTGTCCCACATTGTGCTTCTCGTATGAGGTGTAAGTATGTGAGATTTCAATAAGAGAATAATATTGTGTTTTATATCATTAAGATAATTGAACTACAAGTTTAATTTCCTTAATGTCACTAATACCAATGTAGACTGCCTTTGCTTCGATGCAACAGCTCCCATACCTGAAGATTTTGTTTAAACAAATAAATTCTTAAAATCCAAAAGAACATTCAATTCTTATTTCTTGAAGGATAATCAATTTTTATGTTTCATCAGATACTAGTGAATGTAATGCATTCCCTTGTTTGTGTATCACACACTTTTCTGTGCGCACTTTCTCATGAAATCTGCAATGAAAATAATTAAGATTTGTTGAAACAAGTTTAACAATCTGTTTCGCGCAGTCTTTCGCAAACAGTAATTATATTTTCCTGGAAAACACTATTGTATTTCACAAGAAAATGTTGCATTACCTTCTTCATTAATGTGCTGCTTTATAATTAATGTAACGTTTCTTTATGTAGTTTCATTTTGTTCTCTATTGTCAAAGTGATGTAAAAGTTACCAAGGATTTCGAAAAAATCTAAAAGTATTTCAATGGCTATTTAGTATTTAAAAACGTAAATGGGAATACTAATGTCGTTCTCAACGCTTCACAATTAGAAATGGCAATAGGTGAATACTAATTCATTACTAGGAATGCGATGATGTCAAGATGTGATTACGATCATGCCAAAGTAGTACCGTCTCATTTCATGAATTAAGTAATAATACGATAACTAATAATAATAATAAGAATAATAATAATATAATAATTAATAATATCTTTATAATGGCGAGGCTCAGGCCATAGGCCTGCTCTTCCGCCTAACCACTGAATTACATACATTTAGAATAGTAACATTTTAAGAGGGGAGACAAGCTGTACATTTACGTCTGGGAGACAAATCTAGGACCATCCGCATACGCCTTAGCGATTGAGTAAACCCAGAAAACCCTCAACAGGATTGCAGTTTAGCCGAACATTACAGGTAGTGATATGTAATACTGATAGATAAGAAGTTCGATAAAGAGAAAAGAAAGAGCCTACAGGGGAAGGTCAAAAGTATTAAATGATAAAATTTTGTGCGGAAGAGAAAGAAAAAAGCAAAAAAAGACGAGAAGAGTAGGCATAAATTATTGGGGAGCGTTACGAGAAAAGTTACGTTGTTTACAGATAGCACTTTACTATATAACAATATTTTTTACACCAGAGAGCACAATACACTATAAGCTAATAACAACGCTAATTTAAACACGAAATACTGCCAGTAATAAGAACCAATACAAAAGAGTGCGCGATTTTAACATCTATTGTGTTTATGCCGAATATATGTAGTGAATTCCTATGATGTACAAAGATACTACAAGTATATTTTATCTGGAACGTCACTAATATTTTTGTATATTTTATTAACAATTTTATTGGGTACATAGAAAAATAATAATGCTCATAATTTATGTGAGGAAAACGTTTGATTTTTAGGAATACGGGTGATCCCTCAAATCAGCTTAGCTAATTAGAATAAACTATTTCCAATCGAAAGAAATCATGAGTTTTCTCAATTTTCAGGCAGAGTTCACATTCGTTTATTCGTCGGGATCATCAATCGTGAACTCAGGAATGTACAGGAATCTGGAAAACCGCGTTGGAAATAATGAACTGCGATAATATCGTGAAGTAAATATTAGAAAGAGTTGGAGGTTGCACGCGATTCTACGGAAAGCAATCAATACGTTTCTTCCCATGTCTTTATTGTAAGGAGGTATCGATACCGTCAGACTTGTTACAGTTTTCATTCAAATGTCGAGGAGTATTGTAGTAGTATCCTTAGCAGTGCAGTACAATACATACAAACAATCCAAGAAACAGAAGATGATCTTCCAAAATTCACGCACCTACTCCTCTTCTAAGATGAAAATAATCTAATGCTAATTAGTAAGTACCCAATTAGAAGTAAGTTAATTACTAGAAAACAACATAACGGAACAGATGTCCAATTTTAAATATTAAGTAGGTTGCCAAATCACATACAATATAGGATGAAGACCATAAACTGGTCTCCAGATATGAGTTCTAGCGTAGTGCACGTAAGCCTGTGTGTTTTTTAAGGGTCAGGATAAAACTAGGAAGAAGAAGAAGGAAAGATCGCGCGCGGTTCGTGGTCCGTTTGTTAGGGTGCTGTTCCGTCATTCGCCTAGTGTTGATCGGAGAAACCAGGGAAAACCGATCAGAGCAGACCACCACTAGAATTCTCCTCCAGTCAGCGGCTGAATTCGAGGCAGCTTGACCGGCTGGTATCGGAAATACCGCCACCAAGCATCAAAAAGAACCCTCGGACCTCCCGTTTAGAGGCAGTGACATGCGTTGATGCCCTGAGGCTCCGGATGGTTTCGAAGAAACATTGACGTTTAGAAAACACCGCCGTGGATGTCGCATCCCTGCACGGAGCCTCCGCACCGGAAGAGCACACGTCACGGAGACAGCCGCGCGGCGCCTTTGTCCGTCGCGGCGGCGGAGGCTCGCTTCGAAGCGGCTGACGGGCGGGCAATCGCGGCAGACAATACGGAGGCAGGCGCTCGTATCTCGGGGCGGAAGTGCCGCCGCCCCCGCCCCGTGCCAGCCGCTGCCGCGTGCGTGACGCCGGGTACAAACGACGCGGCAATCGGCGGCGGCGGCGGCGTTACGCAACGCACCGGGAACGGGAATGTGTGTCGGCTGCGGGAAGCCTCCGCTCGTGACACGTTCGTCTGCTGTCACGTGCGGCTGTTCTGGCCGCGCGCCCGCGAAAGCCTAGGGCGATTGGGATTGCCGCCCTCCGGCCCGCACCTCGGTGTGATGGCGGGAACGGGCATGGGTTAATGGATATCACGACTAGAGTAATATTCAACTTACCTGCATTGTCTAGTACTAAATCTTAATGATTTTAAGTCGCCTTTTTACTGATTTTATCTGAACCATTATTACATTAGTATTTTATTTCGTGTTGTTATTGCTTTACAATATATTGTAAAACAAATATAAGAAGTCGCAGTCGTACTACCCTGCAGCTGCTTTCGATTTATTTTGATTGGAACGGCATTCTTAGTTCGTTGAACTTTGCGTGGCTCTTGCTCCTGATCTTAAACAACGACAATGAATGACTTCCTACCGAGAGGAAACAGTGTATCCACGCGAACCCGCGGACGACACGGCACATTGGATATGTACAACATTCTTCTCTAAACTAATACTTTTAATTTTCGAACCCAACTGATGATATTCATTTCTCCGCTAGTAAACAGGCTTTGGCTTCCGATCTTTGCGATCGGACGTGAAACAACCTTAAATGTGTGCAACTCTTTTTCGCAGCTGCTCTTCAAAACTACGTACGCCCTCGTTCGTCGGCATCTTTCGTTCTCCGCCATCATGGTGCGGAATGGATTCCATCGTTGATTCCGTAAAGGAGTAAACATTTTCGCTCGAGCGTTTTCGTTAACTGTGATCTCCATTTCATTGGTCATGGAGCTTGTTAGGTTTCGAAGCAGAATGGTCTTATAAACTGCCAAGGCGGGGCTTGCGGTGTGGGGCTGGTGTTCGACGCCATGACGGAGCCCCGCTTCTTCCCGACCGCCAGAGGAGCCTTCGCCGCATCGGGCGGCCCACCCGCGATAAGATAAGCGTTCGGCTGCAGCGGAGGCTGCGCCGCTGTTGCGACGCCGATCCTGGCCGCCGCCGCTCGCGCTGAGGCGGAAGGACAGAGCGCGGCGCTGCGGCAGGGGGCGGCGCGCGCGAGCGGAGCCGCGCAGCTCACTGCACGCGCGTTTACGTCACACCTTCAAGTAGCTGCCGGCCGCGCCGCGCCGCGCCGCGCCGCGCCGCGCTGTGCTGTGCTGCTGCGGAGGAGGATCTGCGCGCTGGCGAACGCAGAGAGGAGGAGGATGAGGGTACCTGACCGTACGGCTCTCCCTCCTCCACCTCCGCGGCCCCAAGGACGCGAGCGCGCGCGCGCGATCGCTGGCGGAGAGCGTTGACTCGCGCGATGCGACGCGACGCGACGCGACGCCACGCGGAGATTTCGCCCGGTTCGGGAGGGAGAGGCAAGGAAGCTGTTGGCACAAGAGAGCCTGCATTGCTCGAATGTGAAGCCTTCAAATTCCTTATCTCAACCTATGGCGTTTGTCCAATCGGACGACACTTCGTTAATTTTTAAAATACAGTATGTTTTTCAACATTGCCCGTTTACATTGAATGTTGAACGTTATAGTCTGCATCTCTAGAAAAATCTTGCGTACATTTTAGATTTCGAACAGAAGTTTTTAAAGAAACTCGTTTCGCTCTCAAGTATCCTCGAAGCGCGCATCTTAGTTCAAATCTCCATATCGATTTTTCAGTCATTTACGGGTTTTTCTCCTACTAATATTAGAGAACTTCAATCAATGAATAAAACATGTTAACCGAAAAATATTGCGTTTGGTGATATATCCTACGCAAGAATGTTCATTACAAAAATACGACTGATCAATTTTAAACGGTCGCGGTCGTCAATTACAGACCTTGCAATGCAGCAAGATAAAAATACATTTATTCATGAAAATAAAACGGAGTACTGCAAAACAACATAAAACCTTTTGTGGGATGTTTCATTTAGTTGTAAAAGGTAAATATTGCTACAAGAGACATTCGAACATATAGCAATGAAAATAATTGTAAGTAATAAAAACGGATATAATCATTATTGAACATGTTTCATTTTTCGTGACACAAATTGTTCTTACAATTTTTTTTTGCTTCTTGTCGGTTGAAAAGTTTAATGCAAAAAAAAAAATTAAATAATACCAAGAATTGTTGCTGTCATTTCAATGGACGTATTTCTTGAACTGTGGAAAATAAAGCAACAGGGATATTTATTGTTCCTAAATTCAGGAGGTGATGCACCAGAGTATGATGTAAACGTAACATTAGATGTGCGAAACATCAAGACCTAATCGAATCAGTAACGTTTCCTGCGAAATGTGATAAACAACTGTTCTGTTAAAAAATATACTAACATCCATTTCAACTGATTTAAGTACTTAATTTTGAGGATCTAATAATATTGTCCTAGAGTAACACATTATTTTTCCACAGTTTAATCATAGAAAATAACAAGAAGTTGTGCTACCATGGTACTTCTCCTCTAGTTGAGGGCCTGTGAATTTGTAAGGAATGTTTTTGAAGGGTACGGTTTGTGAAATTCAGTCAGGATATTCAAATGTTTCGTAAAAATGACTGAAACATTTTAAACTTTCGTTCCGAAATACATTGCACGTGAAGTGCAGAGAAATGTATTATACAATATGTCAGAGTGCGTTTTGAAGTAAACGTTTGTTGTTTTCGAAAATTATCTATGTACTACATTTTCAAACATCTCGGTTTCCTTCAATATAATTTAAATATATTTTCTTAATGCAGTGAATTTAACACAGTAAAAGTTCTTTTATGGCGTCATGTAACTGGCCGAGTTATTTCAGGACAACGCTGTTACCACTGTATGACCGGGAGAAATCTAAACGGGGCAGACCCTCGGAAACTGACGTGAAGCCCCGAATATCTCGTACCAGCGGACGAGGAACACCGCCACTTCCAGGAATATAACATCCACTTCGGGGATTTATGATCGTAGTTGACTCGCTCAGAAATACACAAAATATAAATAATCAACTATGTTAATATCTGAAGGTTCTGAAAAACTTTATAGGTCGTGCAGGTAATGCGAAATTAATTACGGTTGATTAATTCAACTTGGAAAAAAAGGGCTTCTAAAAGTGGCCCCAGTCTCACTCGGTCGCGTGCGCGCCCCGTGGGCCGTGCAGCGCCCGTGCAGTGCTCCCGCCCGAGGGGCGGCCGCCTGGGAACGCCCTGCCGAGAAGGCAAGCGCAGAGGCGGCTGCGAGCGGCGTGGGAGCCTCTCCCACAACCTCTGCCTTCCCCATCCACGTGTCCCCCGCGGGACTTTGCGCAGAGGCTTATCGAGACCCGTGGCCGCGGCGACGCAAACTCGAAAAGCCAATTCTCGGGATCGCAGTAACCGTGAAAATCTCCGCCTTCGCTCGCTGTTTAGTGTAAACACCGTGTTTGGAGCGTGATGTGTAAATTGTGTATCTTATCGTCCGTACGAACTTTTCGATTGTATTTTGTAAGGGCCTTTTATTTAAAAGTGGCTGTGACGTACGTCTTTCCTCGGCTGAATTTTTTAAGTTTTCACTTGCCTTTCTTAATTTCTTTTTAATTAATGCATTCTGACAAGCACGTTTCATTATGTAAAAATGTTATTAAAATGGGCGTGTTTCCGTGTACGGATCGCGTGAATAATTTACATGTCCTTTTTTGTTTACTTGTCACTTTAATAAGATAATGCTTGGCGAGGAAGCATTTCCATTGGTATTTGGGAATTTCTATTTGTGAATCTACCTTATTTTTGAAGAAAATATTTTTCATATTATCTCTATTTGATTTAAAACAAGATGATCTTATTTTGATTTAAAATATGAATGATCTAATTTTATAATTTTCAAACCCATAATTATTAATTTTGAACAGGCGTTTACAACAAAATAAATCATTTTTCTCTTTCATCACCTACATATTTAATATATCTAATATTAATATTTGTGTGTTGTAATATTTTGTCAATACTTCTTTGATTCGAGCATAACCATTCTAAGCACGCTTAATTTCATGAAAAAACGGTAAGGTATTGGAATAGTGAGTTGTTGCAATGTGACTTATTTTCTCTATATTTGTTTCAGGTAAGTGGACTGGAAACTGAAGTGTTTGTATTCTTCCATGTGAGTAAGAAAACATAGAAACTATCCGTAAACATCTCCTTGATTTATTGTATAATTCCGGAATGGCCAGTACCGTTACGATTATTATCATTTATTGCAATTTATTTACCACAATAAATGATAGAACACTCTTTGTTTCGCTTGTCAGATTATAAATACAACAGATGACTGTATAGTATTTATAACTCAACCATTCAGATATGCTAACCTGTTACCAGCGTTAGTAGAAGGATAAAATCGTAACTAATTAGATAACGGCTTTCCGTTTCACTTCTGGTTTGCCATTGCGTATTTTCTGTTTCCTGATTTCGACGAAAATACAGGTTGTTCGATGTCGATTAGCTAGCTGGTTCTCTTCACGCTCCGACGAGGAGACCCCTCTTGTGATACACCTGATATTTAAGTACGTGTTTGAACTTTTTTCTGTTCGTATTCGAAGCATTAGTTTTGATGGTGGTGAATAAAACATAACGTATTATTAATAGCGTAACTGCATTTCCATGTTTCGATAAACTAGTTATTGGGTTATAATTTATCATTTGTATACCTTCTTAACAATAGTTCAATAATTTTCTTTCTTTGGCATGTCATGCAGTTTGTCTTTGGCGCAATTGCGCAGTAGATGAAAATACTATTATTTTCCCTCTCATTTATATGATGATACAGATGTTTAAGGTTCATAAATGTACTGGTAAATGGCAATTCAAAGTCTTCAAACACAAAGTAAAACTAGTATCATTAACTGCACTTTGAATTGTGTATTAAAAATAAACTTGTAATTTAAGTATTGAAACCCATACGTAGTAGCTCCTTAATGTAGACACTCTGCATTGACACTTCGTCCTTTGGTGGTTATCGCGGGCCGGTCGTTTTCACCGCCCGGGTGTCCGCCGCCTCCGCCTCCGGCTTGCGATCGGCTCCGCGCCGCCGCGCCGGTCTCGTTAATGAGCGGTGACGTCACGCGCTCCGTCACGGCCGGACCGACTTTGCGGCGGGCTTCCTTTCCCGACAGGATGCGCGCGGCGAGATACCGCAGCGGGCGGCGCACGCACTGCCATCAGCATACAGAAGATGCCGTAATCAGGGGCTTCCTGCGACCGTTACCCCCGTTCGCGGGCGGGTTTTCTTGAGCCGCTTCCGGCGGGGCTTGCTACTCGCCCACGCGCGTCCTGCCCTCGCCCACCCTCCACCCACGCGCTCGCGCTCGCACTCGCGATCGCCCTGGGCCGCGCCCGCGCTCTCGCCTGTGCCAGCATCCGCGCTCGCAGCGTCGTCCTCGCCTGCGCCCTCGCACGCGCCCTCGCCTTCGCTCTCACTCTTGCTCTCTTTCTCGGGCACGCTTCGACTCTCGCCCACGCTGTGGGGCACGCTCTCGCCTTGTCCCGCCCTCGCTGTCGACCTCACTCCCGCTCTGGCACGTGTTCTCGCCCTCACTAGCGATGGTAAAGTTTAGCAAAACATCGATACTTCTATACATCAACAAATGATGTTTTTTTTTCGATGCCGACAAAAAACAACGATGTTTTAAATATGATGAAAGATTTGGAAGTAAAATGTCCAGGTTCTAAAGTAATACATAATACAACATTAGTCTAAAGTATATTCTGCCGTAAATTTCACTGTCCTCTTAATTTTCTAATTAATGGCCTGTGTACTCATGGCTCAAAATGCAGTTTAACGATATTACCACGTATGAAATCAAAAAAAGATAACAGCCCTGGAGAAAGGTAGAGAATAGCAAACGGTTCAGTGCCAGTTGCCATTGGCTGTTCATTGCGAGCACAATCCACGCAAAAATTAGATACTGAAAGTTCTATTTACATCAAGATAATTTTTTTAAAACGTCGATGTTTCTGAACAAATACATCGATCTGAAGAAAACATAGAAAGCAAAACATCGATAATAACGATGTTTCTGCTCGAAAATATCGATGTTTTAGAAACATCCATGTATTTTTGTCATGCTTAGCCCTCACCATGCTCTCTCGCCCTCGCTGTCACCCACGCACATCTTTGTGAACAATCCCCCAACTCCCGCCGCACATTCACCTACGCACTTTGCCTGTGCTCTCGTTTGCGCGTTCCCAGGTCTAGGCCCTCGCCCACGCCTGCACCCTTCGCGTCGAGCTGGCCTTCGCCCACCTCCACGCTCTACCCTGCATCCCTTCCCGCCACCCGCGCCGTCGCTCGCGCCTTCGCCTCGGCCCTGGCCCTGGCCCTGGGCCGCCCCCGCCCCCGCCCTCGCCCCTCGCGCATTGATCGGAGGTGCAGCGCCGGGTGGGCGGGGCGCTCGGGGCGGGGGCCGAGGGCGCCTTCGCAGGCTTCAAGGGCGCTGTTGCGACAGGGGGACGCGATAATTGTTTTCTGAATGAACGCGTCAATGAATGAGGGACTGCCTTCTTGTGAATGATTCTCATGGTTAATGAACTTGCCGACTTGACGTAAGAAACATTTCCCTAGCACGTTTGTGATGTTGTGATACCATTAATCAATTGTTCGTGTGGAATATTTTAAAGGGAATTAAAGATGGTTGTTTTGTTTTTTTAAGAGAATCAAGGTAAATATTTGTGATAAAATCCAAGTAAGAGCTTGAAAAGGCAATCCATGTCTTTCCGATTGCATAATTGCTTTTGACATTTAGAACGATGTATTGTATCAGCTCATTGTCCAACTCTTTAAGTTTTTAATTGCCATCAGATGAATGAAAACGTACTTTTTATTGTCGAGGAAATGGTGCTGAATGAAAAACACATTCAAACTGTTTGCTTTGTCTTGTGAGTTATTTACTGTTTGAAATCGGTTTATGAAGTATTTCTGGAAAAATGAACTTCGGTCCGTATTGTTCGTGTGATATCAATGGCATTTTTAATTGATTCAACGTAGTTACTCGACATTGGCTCATATTCAAAGTTCCTCGTGGGCTTTGTCATCTTATATTTTATCAAAGGGGAAACTTTCTAAATGAAAGGAGGACGAAGCTTCGCGAATACTATTCGCAGGCAGTTGTTACGCTAAAATGAAAAGAGGGACTACAGGAGTACAACTCGTTAGGTTGTTTTTTTTTTAATTTAGTAGGAAGTGAACTATGGAATGCAAATACTAAATAGACGACTCTTCGGGCCCATTGAGTGCGGAAAGCGAAGGGAGATTTTAATGTAAGCTTGGAACATTACGTTTGAGTGAGTTGGCTTTCCTTACGGTGCACCTGGCGGCGGGCGCCCAAATAACTGACAGAGAAATCGTAGTAAATTGAGCAGCCCGAAGATAAGGCGTAAAAAACCAGGAGCGGTTGTCGCCTCGGCTGCGACCAGCAGTGGGGCACAGCGACCGCCGGATGTCCTGTGTCTGATGCTTCCGGAGTAACGTATTTGGCGTCCGGTTCCGGCGGCGGCGGCGCGCCTGAATGAGTGTGTGAGTGTGTGTGTGTGTACATGCGTGCGTGCTTGGCAATGGGCGGGGCCGCCCTGCCGCATCCCGCTCTCCCCCGCGCCCTCGCCCGCTTCCCGGTCCCCGCCCTCCCATGCTCTTGCCCTGCCCCCGCCCCCACCGCCGCCTCGCCCTTGCTCTTGCCCTCTCCTGGAACCTCGCCCGCGCCCTCGCATGCGGTCTCGCTCTTGTTCTTGCCCTTTCCGCGGCCCGGGTCCCCGCCCGCGCTCCCGCTCGAGCCCACGCCCGAACCTGCGCGCGTCCCCCTCGACCGCTCACGCACTCCCTCGCGCGTACCCCTCGCACGCGCCCTCGCCCTAGCCCTAGCCTGGCCGTTGCATCCAGCGCCGTCGGCCGGAACGAGGCGTAACGTCTCTGGGGAACGGCTTGGCCCTGTGGTAACGTTCGGAAAGGCAACGGGCGCGGCGGCCGGAAGACGGGCCACCGCTGCCTACGCCGCCGTCAAAATAACTACACGACTGACTCTCATGGGATACTGTGACATTTCCATACAAACCGCCAATTGCGGTGCTTAGCGATAAATTACTGTTGAGTGCTAGGTTTTTTTGGTTTGAAAACGTCTGAATTATAAATAGGTGCGTGAATTAAATCAGAGTTTGGGGATGTTGTGATATTAATTTCAACGTTTGTTTCAAAATATGAAGAAGTTTTGTTGACATCGTTCCTCAAGGTTAAAAACGTTTATATTTATTAAATCGATTGATAGCATAGTACTACAGTACAGGAAATGCTTAAGATTACTCATCATCTATATACGTTCCATTCTATATTTTCGTAAAATTATGTAATATATTGTTAGAATTCTGTTTGTTTTTGTTTTCAGTCGGAAAATGTTTTACGAGTACCACTTGGAACTCCTAAACAAAAAGTCAAACGAAGTGCAGAAAACGGACGAAGCATCTCTTTGAAGTGTTAGCATGATCGTAACTACGAATTACTAGTTTTTGTTTGGCCATTATCTTGGTTTTCGACAGTTGAGTATTCATACAGTAATTATCGTTTCAATAGATATTTGAACGAACCCTAAACGTACTTAAACGTCGAAATTAATGTGAAAGTCTGGATACTTGAAAGTGGTGCAAGAAACGCAAATACCTACATCTTCTTACACACAACGTACTTTGAAACCGCAGAGTTGCACATCAGCGAGCAATGACTACTTATGTCAATGCTGAATTTTCTTCCCATTTATAAAGGGAAATTGAGGAAGAATTTCATGTTTTGTTCGTTTGTCCATTACACTCGTGGCGATGTAGTGAGATCCACGTCGCTAGTGACGTGAGGCAAGGAAACTACCATAAGTCAGTCAAGTATAGGAAGCAAGAATAATCGGTCCAGTTGTGTGATCAATTATTTTGGGTCTTGTGCATTCCACAGTAAATTTGGGGCATGGAATAACACTTCGAAATGATTCGCATGAACACACATTGTTACTTACCTGGATCGAGAGGATCGTGGTTACGAGGGGAAAACGAAAACAGTTGAATAATACCACATATTCTCTTATGGAAGGAATTGTGGGAGGAAATATGAAAAGACAAACGGAGCAATGAACATGTGGGAAATCTCACATAACAAAGTTACACACGTGACAGTTACCCCTGAATCGTAAGAAACGCATCCTGCACTGGTGTTTGGCAAGTACATTAAAACTCTTTTGAAGCGTCAGAATATGTACTTACCAAACACTAATGCGCGATGAGTTCCGTCCCACTCATATGCAAATACCGCATGTATAACTTTGTGGTGTGAGAAATCCTACCACACATTCATAGGCGAAAAGTAATCATTATCCTCTCCCGCTCACGGCCTAGAAGTTTGTAACATTTATTCTGACATTGTGCATGCGCGCGCGCGCCGAGGCCGCGCCCAGATTCGCGAGCCGAGCACAGTTCTGCAACCGCGTGTGCGGCCGAGGAACCTTTTAAGGAGCGCTGGCGTGCCATGAGCTTAATGTACGCTCCGTCCTGGAACCTGCCCGCCGCCGCGCGCGGCGCAGGGAAGGATTTCAAAGGCGCGCGTGTAGCAACCGCGTCCGATTGCATCCTTCGCGGCCAGATGCAGGTGAGCGGCAGTTACTGCCACTGTTGCAGGCAGCCTCCCGGGAAGACGCACGGAGTTGCATTTGAGGGTTTCGCAGCTAACTCTTGACGATCGTTCTCTGTTTGCTACGTTAAATATTTTGCTGGGAGAAAATAATAAAACCGAGAAGTGGTGGCAATCAGCAAAGGTTGAAACTAATGTGGCGATTGCTCTGAAAGTACTTGGAGGTCTTCCAAGTACTGGGGCTGTTGGATCGCTTGCACTACCAACAACATTGTTTTAGCTGAAAAGTGATTGGCTCTTATAAAAACTAATTCATCATTCTATTATACTAATTAATTCTTAAGAGTATCCTTGTTTAATCGAATGTTCACATTTATTCGAAGTTTCCCCGAAATTGTTTTGTTATTTATTACTTATATCCGCTGATATAGTCTCTACTGATGTTACATTCATATCGTTATTTAAATTAACATTACTTAAGATTATTTGAATTCATGACATTACATGTTCTTTTGGAGTACTGTAATATCCATGAGGAAGTTCTGAATTCCCTTTCAGATCATGTCACGATGTGCTGGGATTGGGAAAGTGTACATTCTGCTATCCACAGATAATAGTTATTCCATTTAAAGGGCTTCTTCATTCATTAGGGAGTTTGTGCACGTCATAGCGGACAATTATCGCTCTTCTGCGCATGCGCAGATTCACTAAAGTGATGCAAAACATGTACTGCGCATGCGCAGAAGATCTATAGTCCTTTCACGTTCGAGGGTGCACAAACTACCTAGTATTGAGTGAATCGATTCGGAGGTTTCGGCTGATCCATCTCGAGAGGCAGCCTTAGAACTGTTTCAGAAAGATAAACTTCGTTGACGATAGGTCGACTAAGACTTAGGATCAGATAAGATTATTCGATGGCGTTGATCCACGTCTGTCATAAGATCCTGAATTACAGCTGACAACACAATAGAAACCGGCTCAAGGTTCACTGAGCCCATGGCGCTGAGCACACCGAGCCTGGCACAGAGGAAATCACTCCGCAATGAACATGTGCACAACGTCCTGGTTATTGATTTACTGACTGTCGGGGCCCCGCTGTACGGGTTCTTCCTGAGCTAGACTTATTTTGTTTTTCCTCTAGGTCTTTGATCCAGCCGACAGCCAGTTACCCTTTACGTCCCCATGACACGCAACACGCGGACTCCTGTGATGTGGTGTCAGCAGAACGGAACACATATATTAGAGACAAGGCACAAACAACTAAGCCCAAGGCGAGACTCGAACCCGCGACCCTTCGGATCGAAGCACTGAGTCGATACACGCTCTTAGCCACCTCCAATAACCAGGTCTGCACTAAAAAGGAATTCCTTCTAATATTTTGGTACGGCAATTGCAGGGGGTCGTCTGTAACACCTAAATGTCAAGCGGGTTGCCTAAGTGCCACTTGACAAACGACAGCAGCAATGCGAATCACGCTGCCCCGCGCAGCGTGGCAGCTCTGGGGGCGCGCGTGTAATGCCTCGATGACGGCGGGGTGGCGCAATTACGCACCTGCTGCAGAGGCTGCGGCGCGTGCGGCGGCGTGGGCGGCGCGAGGTCGCCTGTTGCGTCGAGCGCGGCGCGTGCCGCGGCCCCGGCCAGT